>JAAAXO010000314.1:0-59439 GCA_011799875.1 Thinopyrum elongatum | reverse complement strand
AGCAGCAACTCAGAAGTTTGGTGCCAATCTACAGGAGGAACACGCTTCGCTCGTCGAACTGGATTTGGAAGGGGGCGTTGTTGTTGTCGTTGCAGAGGTGCGAAAGGTGCGCGGTGGTGTGTTGGGAAGACGCGTGAGCATTCATTAAACTGTTATCCAGCTTTGTCTCGAACGACTTCTCCATGCCATCATCTTCTCCATGGCCTCTTCAATCGTTAGCACATCTCCCACCCTGGCCACTATCATTTGTGAAATTTATCATGCAACTACTTCCTGTTCGTCATGTCTCCCCAGTCAATCTAGTCGGTCGCTTGTGGATCCTGCCATGGTTACAGCAATAGAAACACACAAGAATATGATCCTACAGAATACTAGAAGTGGTGGTGTGTGTGGTGTGGTGTCACAAATCCGTCAAGCAAATCTCAAATTCTTACCATTCTTACCCAGCAGCAGGGTGGTGATCGGCAACCTTTGTAGTCAAACTCTCAGAGCTTGGCACAGAGCGATTGCCAGTGGGGTCAAACGCAGCGATTAGATGTATGTGGAGCTGGGAAGGCTTATGAGTTGTAGCAAAAAGGGTCAGCAATAATCAATTCAGAGATGCAATGTTGAATAAACTCTGCAACAGTACTGTATGTGCTGGTGCCTAGGTTGACGAAACGTGCTAGAGACGCGAGCCTAGAACCCTAACAAAATCACGGCTCTGCACGTAAACAAAGGGAGGAGCACCTCTGAAATAATTTTTTTTTTTGCAACTTTTTTTTCCTCTTTTTTTTTTTTTTTGCTCCGCAACAATTTTTTTTCGAAAAAGTCTACAAATGGTCTAAAAAACTGGCCTAGCAGAATTTTCCAGACTAGTGTTTTTTTTTGAAAACTGGAACTATTTTTCTTCGAACGGGTAGCACGAAAATTGGGAATCCGACTGTTCACGACTCGTAGTATCGCGTGATCTGGAACTCTAAATAAAGGAATAAATACTGGACCTCGGACTAGGACTTGTGGCAGAGATGAATCTGGTGGAACGACTCCTGGATTTGATGGTTAATATGACGTAGTATATGTGGGCTGGATTGGTGGTGGTATATGGAATCGGATCGGTGTGGTTATATGGACTCGGATCGTTGGTGGTATATGGACTCAGAGAAATAGCAAGATAAGCTTGGTGGTATATGGTAGGGGCGATATGATGTGTGCGCGGCGGCGGCGTGCAACTTGTGAAAGAACTCGAAACTCTAAAGAACTAGACGCTAAGACCAGCAACTTGACAGCACGATAACCGCAATTCAACAAGCAAAACCCTAAAAAGATTATGCCAAAGCTCAGATTGGTTCGGATATGATGAACTAAACCTAATTTTTTTTTGGCTTTTTTCCTGGACTGTAGGTATGAAGAACAACTTCGACTAAACTAAACTACGAAAAACTGTAATTCTCACCGACAACCGGGGCTCGATAACCCACTTGATAGAGGCGAGGGTGTCCCGATTTTTCGATGAGATGATAGCTATCGTTTTTGGTGGAGTGACTTTGACGATCCGACTACGAACGTGCGGGAGCGTCGTGCCTAGCAATCGTCTAAACCACTCCGAGAGGTTATTGACCACGCCCGGAGCACAATCAACCTGACCCACGAGGGTCTATCTCCTGCAAGCAACGAAGAACAAGCAGAAACTAAAGATTTGCAATCTGATATTGCGAATATAGAGGAAAGCTTTATTGACAATGGTGGGGTTCTGTGACTTCTTGGTTGGTCGTTGAACACAAACGAAGTAACGCGAGTTGCAGCTATGGCGAACTTTTAATCTAAACAAAACCCAAAGTCTAAACGGTGCCTAGGGCTGTATATATGGGGAAGAGGAGGGGATTTCGTGCCTTGAAGGAGGGGTCCGAAACCACCCTATCTCTTGTTTCCCCACACATACGGACTCTAAAACACAGCCTATACCTCAAGTATTTCGAAATTACATGGGCCTGTCCCAATAATAAGGTGACGCAGCACCTTAATAGGCCTCGGACGAAATTTATGAACTGACATCTTGTATATTTCGTCCAGCTTCCTTCCTGCCTCATTATGTGGCTTCAAGTCCTGAATTCATCACTTGTAATTCCGTTCTTGTTCCCCTTTGTCATGCCATCATCTCCATGCTTGAACTTGCTCCAAGTGTTTCCTCTTTCTTCCAGCTAGGCCCTTCATTTGTAAGCCAAACAAATGTATCCAATTTAGGCAGCATCATATTCTCATGAACTTTGAATCATTACCAGAACGAAAGTACCTGATTATTTAATTGGCGTGCGCGAGCTCTAGTATTGGTCCAGTATGTATAGAAGCAGGGGTTGTGGGTGTAACAATGGTATTGATGGTCCTCATCAAGAAGCTTTTTCCTTTCGAAACATATGGTCGTGTAGTCTCTCCAGATCCCCTATATGCCTCTCTAAAGTTTTATGGTGGATCGACTCGCCCGCAACATGGACCCCTCGCCACAAACCTTTGACCGTACACGGTCTACAAAGTTGGTCGGTGGAGCCAACTGGCTTAGAAGCTTTGGCGGCAGCAGAGCCTCTCTTCGGCGGTTCTCTTCTTCTCTACTTCTTCTTGGGTTGAGTAGGAGCCTCCAGCCCTTCTTGACTCCCGCCAACCCCGTACCTACTGTTGATTGCTTCTTTTGGCCTCCTGCTCCTGCTGCTTGCTGGTGCCGCGGAGGAGTATGCAAATAATGCAATGGTAGGCCTGCACCACCACTTCAGGTACGAGATCATGACCATCTTCCTAATTAAAATTGAATATTCCCACATTCGAGGGTAGATATGTTCCTGATATATATCTTACTTGGGTTAGAAACTGAACAACGTTTACATGTTTTACAATATCCTGAGGAACGACGTGTTGCTGTGCTGTTGTGCTTTCACTAGTTTGCATGTGTATGGTGGTCTTGAACATTGTAGATTATATCCTATTCCAGCTACGTGGGCTGCTTTGAAAACTGTATGCGTACTCGTTGGTTCCACCATATTATCAACGTGAATTACTCAAAAATTGCAGCGCTTAAGAAAGGAAAAAATTCTGTAGAAGAATATTATCAGGAATTAACAAACTGGCATGATTAGATGTGGTATTGTTGAGGAGAATGAAGCTATGCTTGCACGTTTCATGGGCTAGCTTGACAAGGAAAGAGGAACCTGGAGCAAGTTTCAAGCATGGGGATGATGGCATGCACAAGGGGAACAAGAACGGAATTACAAGTGATGATTCAGGACTTTGAAGCCACCATAATGAGTGCAGGAAGCCTTGGACAAAATATACAAGATGTCAGTTCATAAATTTCGTCAAGAGGCTAATAGGTGCTGCGTCACCTTATTTGGGCCAGGCCATGTAATTTCGAAATATTGAGTATAGGCTGTTTTTAGAGTCCGTATGTGTGGGGAAACAAGAGAATAGGGTGGTTTCGGACCCCTCCTTCAAGGGCCAACGAAATTCCCTCCTCTTCCTCCATATTACAGCCCTTAGGGCAAACCGTTTAGACTTTGGGTGTTTGTTTAGATTAAAAGTTCGCCATAGCTGCAACTTCGCGTACTTCGTTTGTGTTCAACGACAGACCAAACGTCACAGAACCCCACCTTGACAATAAAGCTTTCGTCTTATATTCGCAATATCCAGATGCAAATCTTAGTTTTCTTGCTTGTTCTTCGTTGCTTGCAGGAGATAGACCCTCGTGGTCAGGTTGATTGTGCTCCGGCGTGGTCAATAACCTCTCGGAGTTGGTTTAGCGATTGCTAAGGCGCGACGTCCTCGCACGTTCGTAGTCGGATCGTAAAGTCTACTCCACCAAAAACGATAGCTATCATCTCATCGAAAGATCGGGACACCCTCGCCTCTATCACTTCTTGCCTCGAAGGCTCCAGGATGCCCGCTTTATGTGGTTTGTCTCTACATCGACAGCTCCTCGTAGAGGTGTTCTTCCTGCGGTTTTGATCCATCTTGAGAGTTTTCTCATGAGGCAGCTCAATTTTACGATCGTCCGCCTTTTTTGCGCTACATTGAACTTCATCATCAGGAGAGACCAACTCGAAATCTCGACCCTCGGACATCCATACTACATGCATGAGTCCTTCTTGAGTTCTCAGCGACTTTGAATGTCAGATTCTAGAGAGTACATCGAAGAGTTCATGGTAATGAATATGGACAAGGAAACTGTTCTGCTGCATTATCATCCAATGTAAGTCATTGCGATAGCCCTTTCGTACATTTCATCATTCCTTTGTCATATGGAGCTAATTTGAGGTGTATTTTTTGCGCAGCAACGGGCGCGCCGTCTTATCATTCTTTCCCGCGAGTCTCCACACTGTGTATTTCGAGTCGTTAAGGAAAACTAACAGTAGAAGGACTACACACCCACATATTGAAAATTCTGGATTCTGCTCTCCACGGTTTCGGCTTGAGGGGTGGCCACATTGAGATCAGGATACAAAGGAAGGGCGCTGATGTACGTCTCCAACGTATCTATAATTTTTATTGTTCCATGCTATTATAGTATCAATCTTGGATATTTATTATGTAATTATATATGATTTTTTGGGACTAATTGTTAACCTAGTGTCGGGACCACGATCCTAAGTCTGTAAACACCCCCAGTGGTTAACTACAGTAATCACCCTTTTGATTATGCCATGTCATCATGATCAACAGTGCATGACCATCATTAACACCATATTGCATCAACTCCTAAGTCAAATTCGAATTTAAATGAAAGTGGAAAATAAAAAGTTATTCAAATCATAAACTAAAATGTCAGATAAATAACAAACGTTCCAGAGGCACTTCTAAAATTGAAACCAACCTTATTGGAATTGGATAAGTGACTCAATCATCCTCGAACAGTGGATAAAAATAATATTAATAACCATTTATTAAATATAAATTAATATGAAATTGTGTTTTGCCCAAAATAGTTTTTGCTGGTAAGATATAATGCACTGTGAATTACGGGGTAGGTCTCATATTTTACAAAAGTCATTTTGAGGCCTAACTTTTTACTAAACGGAGACATGAGAATAAATAAAAAGAAAACAGAACAAAAAAAAAAAGGGAGAAAAAAAAGAAACCCCCCCCCCCCCGACTGGGCCTCGGCCCAGCAAGCCACCGGGCCGCCAGGCCGGCCCAGCCGGCGCCGCATAGCGGCCACCCCCACCCGAAACCAGCCCAACCCCCGTCCCCCCCATCCACTCCCCCCCCCCCCCCCCCACTCGGTTCTTCTCCCCCCACCTTTCTGGATGGGGCAACGGCGCCCCGACCCCGTCGCCGACCCGTGTCCTCCACCGCACCGACACCGCCCCCCCCCCCCCGCCTCCTCGACGCCGCTCGCCGGAGCCATCCCACGGTCGCCACCGCGCCACGCCGCCTCCTCGTCCTCCTCCCCACCGGCCGACCCCGAGCCTCGCCGCCCCCGTGCATCGACGCCGCCCGTGAGCTCGCCCCCCTTCCCCCTTTTCTCTGTCGCCGCTGTGCGCTCGCGCCCGCCTCTGCCTCGCTCCCGCCTGCAGCGACCGCTGTAGCTGCCCGACGCCGCAGCCCCGCTCGCCCCGCGCGCGCGCCTCCGCCGTGGACCCGCTCACCCCCGTGCGCGCCCGTGGCCTTATGGCCGCGCCGCCACGCGCCCGTGGCCCGCTCCCGCGCGCCACCCGCATGCCCCGCCTCGCCCGCTGCGCTCCGGCCACCGCGCCGCCCCGCTCGCCTCCGGCTCCCCGCAGCCGCGCGCTGACCTCGCCCGCGCCACGCCCGGCTCGCTCGCCGGCCGCGCGGTTCTGCTGCGCCGCCGCCCGCTCGCCCGTGCGCGCGCGCGCGTTGACCCCCACCGCGCGGACGTGTCCGGCTCTGGACGGGCACAGCGCGGACGAGTCCGGCTGTGCCACTGTCCAGTGGGCCCCCCAGAACGTTTTAATAAAAAAAAAGAGAAATATAAATAAAAATAAAATTAATTAAAATTAATTAATTAAATTAATTAGTCTAATTAATTAGTTAGTTTAATTAAGCAGTAATTAATTAACTTAACCCTAATGACTGCTGACATCAGCATGATGTCATGCTGATGTCATCAGTTACTATTCTGGATAATTCGAAATTAAATAATAAAAATAAATTCCAGAAATTAATAAAATCTTTAGAAAATCATATAAAATAAACCGTAACTCCGATGAAAATACTTTCTACATGAAAGTTGTTCAGAATGACGAGACGAATCCGAATACGCGATCCGTTCGTCCGCCACATGTCTCTAACTATCAAAACATGCAACCGTTCCCCTCCGGTCATCTGTCTAACAAATGTCCGGAACCGGGAAAACATTCCCGGATGGATCCCTCCTTCCTCAGTGACGTGCAACCGTATGTTAGGACACACCCGGCACTGCGTATTGTCATGTCATACTTTGTGTAGCACTTGCTTGCTTAATATTTATACTGTTTCCTCCCCCTCTTCTCTCTCGATAGAGCCCGGTGCCGACGCAGCTCCGGTGATTGGTTCCAGTACTGACGACCTTGCCCTTGCCGCCGAGCAACCAGGCAAGCCCCCCTTTTGATCATCCCGATATCGCCCATTCTAATTTCCCATGCTTGCATTAGAATTGCTGCTGCTGCTGCTGCTTTACCTATTCTGATGCATAGCCTGTTCATTGTAACCTGCTGTTGATAATTACCTACATATCCTAAACTGTTTAGTCTAGGCTGGGTAGAGACCTATCAGTGACCCCCACTTATCCCGACTGCCGCGCTGGATCGTCAGAAGACCCGATCAACGGGATTGAAGACCAGGCCCCGACACCGCACATCACCCCCCCTTAGTTGTAACGACACTGCAGCGTTACTATCGAGTGTCGAGGGTGATACCTCGTCAGCACTCCTGATGTTAACTCTGTAGAGCAGCTATTTGGTCGTGGTCATCGAGGGTGATTCCTCCTTCTCCACTTCCGATACGACCCTGTCGTACAACACATCAAGTGTGAACTCATCGAGGGTGATTCCTCCTAAGTTCGACTTGACGGTTACATCGAGTGGGCATCCGTCGAGGGTGATACCTCGGATTTCCTTGATGTTATGGACACACGGTTACTGTGACTTTACTGCTGAACCTTGATAGAGACGGGTCGGCCCCGAAGGGGGACCCGAGGAAGTTACTTTTACTACAGGACTGAAGGGACAGGCGGTACCGCCCAGTAGAGGTGGACCTGAGTTCCCGACAGTCTTTTACGAGACGGGTTGACCTGGATGGTGCCCGAGTGATGAATACGAGGCGCGGCCGGGCATTCATGGCCCTTGCCGCAAGTCCTCGAGACGGGGCGACGGGGTCACATCTTTCGTGAGTCTCTGCTCGTTACCGCAAGCCCCTAGTCCTAGCGATTTGGATATTTGATCCGAGCAGGCCTCTGGTCTGATAGCACTAACCATCACGTGGGCATAGTATGGGCGTTCTGCATCGTATGCATCAGCCGAAAGCTCTGTCAGACGTCCAGTTCAGCACTGCGGCCGGGCTGGGCCGGCGCCATCCTGAGGGGTGGTACCGTGATTCGCTCTGCTCGCAACGACCCGGAGTGCACAGGGCGATGGCCCATGACCCCTGAGCGCTTAGGATATAGACCGGCGGGGACCTCTCTGCTGAGCTGTAGGTAGGGTTGCGATGTGTCGTTTGGCCGAGGCCGGGCATGACCCAGGAAAGTGTGTCCGGCCGAAGTTAATCGAGCGTGTTGGGTAAGTTGGTGCACCCCTGCAGGGAAGAACACTTCTATCGATAGCCGGTCCTACGGTAAAGGACACTCGGAGTTGTATCCTGATTGATACAATTTAGAACTGGATACCTGTGATGAGACCTGTATATATGGCTCTGGGATTGCTTTCTCGCAGGGAGTCAAGAAAGGATCTCTGGGTGAGGTTGATATTATTACTGCTACATTATATGGTATTGTTCTACTCTCTTCTACTGCTGCAAGACCGCTGAAGATGCTAGTCTTCGATAGGACTAGGCCTTCTCTCTATTCTGGCATTTCTGCAGCCCAGTCCACATATACAGCCTCCCCTTGATAATGTTGCATATGTAGTGTAGGTCCTTGCTTGCTGAGTACTTCTGAGTACTCACGGTTGCTTTGTTTTCCTTTTTCTCCCCATATCAGTTTGACGTGACCAGAGGACGGAGCCCCCTGAGACAGATGCCCCGACGATCGCTACTACTACTACCCAGAGGATGGATACTACTACGAGTTGACTGACGACCAGGAGTAGGATCGGAGGGTCCCAGGCAGGAGGCCTTCGCCTTTCGATCGTAGTGTTTTATTTTGCCCCGCCTTTCTAAAGGCCTTTCTGTTTCTATTTCATATCTGTACTCAGATATCTGATGCTTCCGCTGACGCTTGTTTGCAAGCTTATGTATTCGAGCCCTCGAGGCCCCTGGCTTGTAATATAAAGCTTGTATGACTTTATTTATGTTTTAGAGTTGTGTTGTGATATCTTCCCGTGAGTCCTTAGGCTTGATCGTGTGCATTTGCGTGTATGATTAGTGCACGATCGGGCCGGGGGCGTCACAAGTTGGTATCAGAGCCGACTGACTGTAGGAACCCCCCTTTGCAACTCCTTGGCCGAAGTTGAGTCTAGAAACCGGAAAACTGTTTTACTAACTTGGCTGTGTGGCTTATGGGCCCACGTCGCCAATTGGGAGGTATTAGTATCTTTTATTCCTCATCTTTACTCTGGGACTCTGGCCTCTCTTCCTTTCGGGTTAACTAAAGTTTACTAACGCCGACACTTAGGATCTCGTAATTCTCATCCACCCGAAGAGCTGAATATCTATGCGATTTCCCTGACATTGATCTGATTAGTCTGATAATCATTTTCCTTTCCATTGTTTTGTTTAACCTTTCTCTCCGAGATCGGTTATACTTCTCCTTGTCTTTTGACAATCATGAGTTTCCTCTGTTTCAGATGGATCGTTTGTTTCCACCACACCCTGCGACGCAGCTACCAGCTGTTCGAGCAGGGATACATCCAGAGTACATTCTTTATCCACTGGGGAAGATGTCAATCCGTTACAATACCCCAGTACTATCTCCTCCAGATACCCGCAAAGACTTTGTGATCTATTGTGACGCATCCCGTGAAGGATTAGGCTGTGTCCTAATGCAAGAGTGTAAAGTGATTGCTTATGGCTCTCGTCAGCTGCGCCCACATGAAGAAAATTATCCGGTACATGATCTAGAACTAGCTGCTGTGATCTATGCATTGCAGTTGTGGCGACATTACCTTCTCGGTAATCGTTGCGAGATCTACACGGATCATAAAAGTTTGAAGTACTTGTTCACTCAGCCATCTCTGAATCTCCGTCAGCAAAGATGGATGGAGACCATTGCGGACTATGACTTGGGTATTTCTTATACCCCTGGCAAGGCTAACGTAATGGCTGATGCATTGAGCCGTAAATCTTACTGCTCTGAACTTGAGGTTCAGCTACAGCAACCACTTCTGTATGAAGAGCTTCGAAAGCTAAATCTCGAGATAGTTCCCCAAGGATACCTAAAAACCTTGGTTGTTGAACCAGACCTTGAGAAAGCTGTTAAGAATGCGCAAGCTAAAGATGCTGAAATTGATCTGATGAAGAAAGACCTTCACCTTGTAAAGTACAGGGATTTCTCGCTGTCTGAAGATGGAACCTTGTATTTCAGAGACCGCATTGTCGTACCTCGCTTCGAGCTTATGACTGACAAAGTCATGAAGGAGGCACATGATACCCCGCTGTCTATTCATCCGGGTAGCACCAAGATGTATCGTGATCTCCGTCAAAGGTACTGGTGGTCTAGAATGAAGCAAGACATTGCTCGATATGTTGCTGAATGTGATGTGTGTCGACGCGTTAAAGCAGAACATCAGAAGCCTGCTGGAATTCTGCAACCGTTACGTATTCCTTTATGGAAATGGGACAAGGTTCAGATGGATTTCATTACAGGACTTCCCAGGTCACAGAAGGGTCACGACGCTATTCTTGTCGTCGTCGACCAACTCTCCAAAGTTGCACACTTCCTGCCTGTCAAGGAGACGATCACTGCTAATCAGTTAGCAGAATTATATATCTCCAGAATTGTTTCACTCCATGGTATTCCGAAAGAGATCAGTTCAGACCGTGGCAGCATATTCACCGGTCATTTCTGGGAAAGTTTTCAAAAGGCTATGGGAACTCATATTACCTGGAGTTCAGCTTATCATCCTCAGTCCCAAGGCCAAGTCGAGCGAGTCAACCAAGTGCTTGAAGACATGCTACGAGCTTGTGTTGTTTCTTTCGGCAAGAAGTGGGAAGAATCTCTTCCATATGCCGAGTTCTCTTATAACAACAGCTATCAAGCTAGTCTGAAAATGGCCCCCTTTGAAGTTCTCTATGGACGTAGATGTCGAACCCCTCTGAATTGGTCAGAAACTGGGGAACGACCGCTCGTGGGTCCAGATATTATTCAACACGCCGAAGAACAAGTCCGTATTGTCCGGGAAAATCTCAAGGCAGCTCAGGATCGCCAGAAGAGCAACTATGATCGCAAACGATGGGGTTTGACTTATCAACCTGGTGATCAAGCTTATCTACGTGTCACTCCTATGAAGGGCACTCACCGTTTCGGAATCAAGGGCAAGCTAGCTCCACGCTACATTGGTCCTTTCCGCATTATTGCTAGACGTGGTCAAGTGGCATATAAATTGGAATTGCCGCCGCAATTCTCTCATATCCACGACGTCTTCCATGTGTCGCAACTTCGTAAATGCTTCAAGGAATCTCCGCACCGAGCTGTGGATCACGAGATGCTCGAATTGCAAGATGATCTATCTTATAAGGAGCATCCGATCCGCATTCTCGATGAAGCTGAACGTCGAACCCGTCAGAAGGTTACCAAGTTCCTCAAAGTGCAGTGGTCAAATCATACTGAAAATGAAGCCACTTGGGAACGCGAGGATAATCTTCGTGCGGAATACCCCGAACTTTTTCCTTCTACTTCTTAATTCTCGGGACGAGAATTCTTGTTAGTAGAGGAGATTTGTAACACCCCCGGTGGTTAACTACAGTAATCCCATTTTGATAATGCCAAGTCAGCATGATTATCAGTGCATGATCATCATTAACATCATATTGCATTTCAACTCCTAACCTCAAATTCAAAATTAAATGAAAGTGGAAAATAAAAGTTGTCCAACATAGAAACTAAATTGTTCATTAAATAGCAAATAAATCAGAGACAATTCTAAAATTAAAACCAACATCATTGGAGTTGGGTAAGTGACTCAAACATCTTCAAACAGCGACTAAAAACAATATTTAATAACCATTTATTAAATCTAATTTAAGTATGAAATGATGTTTTGCCCAAACTAATTTTAGGTGTTAGGAAATAAAGCACTGGTATTTATGGACCAGGTCACATGTTTTACAAAATTCAATTTGAGCCCTAACTATTTACAAAACAGGGGTATGGATAAATAAAAAGAGAAAAGAAAAGAAAAAGGAAAAGCCCCCCCCCCCGGCCCAACTGGGCCAAGGCCCAGCCGGCCGGCCCACTCCCTCCCTATATGGCCTCCCCCTGGAGGCCAGCAAACCCTAGCCCACCCCGCACTCTTCCCTCGCTCCTCTGCTTCCCCCGACCCGATCCAGATCGAGGGGCGGCGACCCCGGCGACCGCGCCGCCCCGCTCCCCGTCGCCGTTCGACGCCACCAAGCCGGCGCCCCTTCGCCACCTCGTCGGACCGCCAGCCGCCGACGCCTCGCCTCCTCCCCGGAGCCTGCGCTCGCCGCCTCCCTCGTCGCCGTCGCTGCCCTCCCTCGCTGGACCGCCGAACCCCGCCGCCTCCTCGTCCTCCCCCTCAACGGCTACCCCGAGCCTCGCCGGCCCCCGAACCCCGGCAACGAATGTGAGCCCCGCCGCCGCCTCCCTCTCTCTCCCCGTCCCCGTCGCCCGTCCCGGTCGCCGCACTCCGGCTGCGCCCTGGCTCGCCCGCCCACGCCGATGGCCGCGCTCGCTGCGCCACTTCGTGCCCCCCCGCGTCCCTCTGTGCTCGCCTCGCTCGCCGCACGCCTCGCCCGCGCAGCCTCGCTGCTGCCGCTGTCTTGCGCCACCGCCCGCGCTGCTACTGCTGCTCCGCGAGCTGCTCGCCGCCCGCGCACGCCGCTGCTCGCCAGCTGCCGCCGAGCCCAGCTTGCCGCCTGCGCCCGCGCGCCACTCGGCGTCGCCTCGCCACTCCCCGCGCCGGCGCGCGCCCGTAGCCGCGTCGCCGCGCGGGTGCGTGTTGACCCGCTCCATTGGCCGGACCTGTCCGGCCCCGAATGGGCCTGGCCGCGGACGTGTCCGCCCCGGGCCACTGCCATGTGGGGCCTGCCCTGGAATAAAAAAAAAATGTATATATATATATATATAAATAAAAATAAATAATCTAATTAAAATTAATAGTTAACTAATTAGTTAATTAACACTGTTTAGATTAGTCTAATTTAATTAATTAGTTTAATTAAATGTTAATTAAATAGTTAATCACTAATTAATCTTAACAGACCGCTGATGTCATGCTGACGTCATGCTGACGTCAGCATAACACTGTTTCGGATAATGTTAGATTTAAATAATTAAATAAATTCAGAAAATTAATAAAAGCTTTAGAAAATCATATAAAATAATCCGTAACTCAGATCGAAAAACTTTGTACATGAAAGTTGCTCAGAACGACGAGACGAATCTGAATACGCGGTCCGTTCGTCCGTCACGCGTCCCTAACTATCCGAACTTGCAACCGTTCCCCTTTTATCCTCTGTCCGATAATTTCAAAGACCCGGGAAATATCGTCAGATATTCTCCCGCTCCGTCTGTTACGTGTGATGCTGCGTTAGACTACCCCTAGCACCGTGTATCGTATTTGTCATGCTCATGTTTGCTCTATATTTATACTGTTTCCTCCCCCTCTTCTCTCTCGATAGCCCCCGACCCCGACGTCGTCCCCGAGACCGACGCAGCTCCGGATCCCGAAGACACCATAGACGACCTTGCCCTTGCCGCCGAGCAACCAGGCAAGCCCCTCCCTTGAGCATACCGATATCGCCCATTCTAAATTTCTCATGCTTGCATTAGAATTACTGCTGCTGCTGCTTTACCTATTCTGATGCATAGCCTGTTCATTGTAACCTACTGTTGATAATTACCTACATATCCTAAACTGTTTAGTCTAGGCTGGGTAGAGACCTATCAAGTGACCCCACTTATCCCGACTGCCGCGCTGGATCGTCAGAAGACCCGATCAACGGGATTGAAGACCAGGCCCCGACACCGCACATCACCCCCCCCTTAGTTGTAACGACACTGCAGCGTTACTATCGAGTGTCGAGGGTGAAACCTCATGTAGCACTTCTGATGTTAACTCTGTAGAGTAGTTATTCGGTCGTGGTCATCGAGGGTGATTCCTCCTTCACCGCTTCCGATAACGACGCTGTCGTACAACACCTCAAGTGTGGACCCAGTGAGGGTGATTCCTCCTAAGTTCGACTTGACGGTTACATCGAGTGGGCATCCGTCGAGGGTGATACCTCGGATTTCCTTGATGTTATGGACACACGGTTACTGTGACTTTACTGCTGAACCTTGATAGAGACGGGTCGGCCCCGAAGGGGGACCCGAGGAAGTTACTTTTACTACAGGACTGAAGGGACAGGCGGTACCGCCCAGTAGAGGTGGACCTGAGTTCCCGACAGTCTTTTACGAGACGGGTTGACCTGGATGGTGCCCGAGTGATGAATACGAGGCGCGGCCGGGCATTCATGGCCCTTGCCGCAAGTCCTCGAGACGGGGCGACGGGGTCACATCTTTCGTGAGTCTCTGCTCGTTACCGCAAGCCCCTAGTCCTAGCGATTTGGATATTTGATCCGAGCAGGCCTCTGGTCTGATAGCACTAACCATCACGTGGGCATAGTATGGGCGTTCTGCATCGTATGCATCAGCCGAAAGCTCTGTCAGACGTCCAGTTCAGCACTGCGGCCGGGCTGGGCCGGCGCCATCCTGAGGGGTGGTACCGTGATTCGCTCTGCTCGCAACGACCCGGAGTGCACAGGGCGATGGCCCATGACCCCTTAGCGCTTAGGATATAGATCGACGGGGACCTCTCTGCTGAGCTGTAGGTAGGGTTGCGATGTGTCGTTTGGCCGAGGCAGGGCATGACCCAGGAAAGTGTGTCCGGCCGAAGTTAATCGAGCGTGTTGGGTAAGTTGGTGCACCCCTGCAGGGAAGAACACTTCTATCGATAGCCGGTCCTACGGTAAAGGACACTCGGAGTTGTATCCTGATTGATACAATTTAGAACTGGATACCTGTGATGAGACCTGTATATATGGCTCTGGGATTGCTTCTCGCAGGGAGTCGAGAAGGGATCTCAAGACGAGGTTGATGACTGTATGGCTCTGGGATTGCTTTCTCGCAGGGAGTCGAGAAAGGATCTCTGGGTGAGGATGAGACTTAATGTTACTACTACATTATATTGACCTGCTCTACCCTCTTCTATTTCTGCAAGACCTCTGAAGATGCTAGTCTTCGATAGGACTAGGCCTTCTCTCTATTCTTGCATTTCTGCAGCCCAGTCCACATATACAGCCTCCCCTTGAAAATGTTGCATATGTAGTGTAGATCCTTGCTTGCTGAGTACTTCTGAGTACTCACGGTTGCTTTGTTTTCCTTTTTCTCCCCATATCAGTTTGACGTGACCAGAGGACGGAGCCCCCTGAGACAGATGCCCCGACGATCGCTACTACTACTACCCAGAGGATGGATACTACTACGAGTTGACTGACGACCAGGAGTAGGATCGGAGGGTCCCAGGCAGGAGGCCTTCGCCTTTCGATCGTAGTGTTTTATTTTGCCCCGCCTTTCTAAAGGCCTTTCTGTTTCTATTTCATATCTGTACTCAGATATCTGATGCTTCCGCTGACGCTTGTTCGCAAGCTTATGTATTCGAGCCCTCGAGGCCCCTGGCTTGTAATATAAAGCTTGTATGACTTTATTTATGTTTTAGAGTTGTGTTGTGATATCTTCCCGTGAGTCCTTAGGCTTGATCGTGTGCATTTGCGTGTATGATTAGTGCACGATCGGGCCGGGGGCGTCACAAAGTCACACCGATCTAGCATGTAATACATCATATCACTTTGCGGCCTCACACATGGTATCCCCACAGCTGCAGCCTTACCTAGGCCGGGACCGTCTGCACCTTTTGGCTCACGTATATGATTGTGTCGCTAGCATCCATATGACAGAGAACCCGGGCCGACATGACTAGTCGTAAACACAAGGTGGCACAAACTTACGGGGACATGCATACATGACCCAGCAATTCACGTGTCAGTCAGCAGCGAGTGTAACCGGGCTATAGCAAGCTATCGGGACTAAGGTAAACACCGCGTGACATTTCCACTAAGGGACAGACACAAGAGCAAAGAAGGACACATGCCGGTCAATCCATGTGTTCCGGAGCAGTAGTAAGCTACCATGGCTCAGTGGAAGCACTAGGAGGCATTTCCCCATAAGGAAGGCTACCAAGAATAAACAACTAGGTGTCGGATCCCACACATAGCAATACACATTACACGTACGCATAACATGCAAGTATGTCATGTACAACATGGCATCACAACATAACTCAACAACTCATATAGATAAAGGCCCAGAAGAGCCATCATAGCATTTATTACAAGCAGCAGGTCTCATGACCCTTCACACAAATTCATACAAGCCAAGCAGAAGCATAAACATATCTAAGTACAGACATCTGAAAAGAGAGAAGGCCAGAAAGCCTGTCTATCTACAAGACCCTCCATAGGAACCAGACCTCTGTCTGGGATTCCCAAGCTAATTATCGAAGCCCACGTGAAACTACTAGTGAGAACGAAGTCTCTCTGCAAAAACATAAATTAAGCAAACGTGAGTACAAATGTACCCAGCAAGACTTACATCAGAACTAACTACTTATGCATCAGGTGTCAACAAAGGGGTAGTGGAGCTTGACTGCAGCAAGCCAGCTTTGACTGTGGCTATCTTGAACTACGACTACAAGTAATTCCTTTGAGGTGGTGCACACGAGTCCACATATTCACCATATCAGTACACCACTATGGATCCGCTCCCGTCTCCCTACGAGAAGGCCATCCATAGCACTCACACTTATCTTGCGCATTTTAGAGTATCCACTTCAAGTTATCTATGAACCATATAAGCGTTCCAAGTAGTCCATATCCGCGGAGGCGGCTATTCGAATAGATCATATTACCCTGCAGGGGTGTACTTCTTCACACACGCTCTCACCGCTTATCGCCGTTTACACGACATGTACTCGGCAACCTTCAAGCGGAAGCCCAGCGAGGGTGTCGGCCACGACCTGACTAACCACACAAGTCTCTAGTCCAGGTTTACAGCCTATTTGGGTTCCATCCGCAAGGAAGTCCGGCTGAGGTTTCCACTACGGCCCCAAACAATGTGAACAGGGTTCCCAAGCGCACCATACAAGTACCACTTGGTACACCGTGCCACTGTGCCTATTCTGTTCCAAGCCCACCTGGGCGGGTGCCACTTGGTAGACTACTAACACAACCTAGAAACACCAAAAACTAGTTGCAACTCCTGGGCAGAGATCAAGGTGATTAATAAGTCGAGAGGGTCAATTAAGTACCCCAATGCGTGGTAGTAACTGTCTTGGATCACAAACACGGAACTCAGTTCTTGAGGACGGCCCCAATGAGACAACTCACCATGTACTCCTACATGGCCTCTCATCGCTACCTTTACCAAATCATGTTCACACACTTAGCTCTCAACAGCAGGACATGTTCACCGCCATTCCAATCCATCCCATATGAATCAGACCTGACACAACTCTAAGCATAGCAGGCATAACAAGCAAGCATGAGTGAGTGGGCACATCATTGCTCAAACAACTCCTACTCATGCTAGTGGGTTTCAACAATTTACTCTGGCAAAGACAGGTCATGCACAGGAATGGGGGTTCAACTACCGCAACATGTAACAGTTGAATTGTTGTTGTCCTAATGCAATAAAAGAGAGATTGAGCAAGAGAGTGGGATTGTATCGGGATGCTTAAGGGGGGCTTGTTTGCCTGGCACTTCTGAAGATAGTATAGCTCTTCATCGGTGTCAACAATCACAACGTCGGAACAATGTCCACTGAGAGGGAACAACATCGGCAAACAGAGAAGGAACACAGTCAATGCAATGCAACAATATGATGCATGAATGTGACATGGCAGTATGCTGTGATTTGAGCTAATGCAGCTAGCAACAGAAGGGTTTGAGTTGATTTGAACCAAAGGTTCAAATTCAAACTCAACATATGAATTTTCAAAGTCCATTTAGTTGTTTTGAACTAAACAGCAAGATTAACTTGTTTTGTCATGCATGAAACCAGTGCCATTGGATAGATTGAATTTTTCTGATCATTTTTCATATATAAATCTTTTCCATCTGAGCTATGGTTGATTTACTATGAATTTTTGAAGTTTAAATCATTTTCTGGATTTTCTAGTTATTTATAAATAAAACAAAATCTAGTAAAATGATTTATTGCGTCAGCATGAGCTCATGCTGGCGTCAGCAGGTCAACGGGGTGGACCAGGTCAAAGCTGACCAGTGGGCCCCGCATGTCAGTGTCTTAACTAATTAACGAAGACTGTTAGTGCTAATTTAATCCTAACTAAAAGTGTCAGTGGGGCATGGGCCCACATATCAGTGACCCAGGGGGTCATTAGGTTAGTTTTAGCTGGCATTTAGCCGGAGCTAACACACCGGTGTGGTGCTGCAGCAGCGGGGTGGCTCGGAAATCGCCCACAGAGCATAACTCGCAACGCGGTTGGTTTCTACGGCGAGCTGGAGCTCGTGTGCATCCAACGGTGGCAGGGGGAGGGCGCAAGGTTGCCGGAGCTGAGCACGGCATCGACCTCGGCAGCGGCCGAAGCTCGGGTGGGTGCGGGGTTAGCGCTGTGGTTTGCAAGCGAGTTAGCTGTCGCGCTAGAGTTGCTCTACGGGACGTGGCGAGTGCAACGGATGCACACGTGGGACCATTTGGTCACCGGGGCCTCGCTGGCAACAAACCCATGCGGCGGTGGCTACTGTGAGCAAGGGGGCGACTGCTACGGTTATCAAACAGAGGCGGGGTTAGGGGGAAATTACCAGGGGCTCACCACGGTCACAAAGAGATGCTTGACGAGCTCGGGGGAGGCCGGACGGCGACGAATTTGATGGCGGCGATCCACGGCACTAAAGAGGAAGATGATGCCAAGGGCAGCTCTGCAGGGCATCCCGGTTTGCGTGGGCTGGCGGAGAGCTCGAAGGCGGAGCCGTTGGGCACGGCGGCAGGGTGAGGGAGGCATGGTGGCCGTGCGAGCAACAGGGGGTGGCGACGGGGGCGAGAGGGCGAGGGAGAGGACGAACAGAGGGGGGGATGAACGGGAAGTCTCTGGGGGTCCGCTTGGCGCACTTAGCGACCTCCAGTAGCAGCGGCAAGCAGGAGCTGGCCGACCTCATGCGCGCGCGCCGTGGCCACACGCCCTCCTGCCTACTGGCAGGAGGTTGAAGACGGCGCCCGGCCAACTGGTGGGCTGGGCCACCAGCTACATGGCTGGGCCGGCTGGTAAGTGGCCCAGGTGAGTTATCTCTCTCTCTCTCTCTCTCCCTTTCCAGTTTCTTTCTGTTTTCTATTTCTTTCCTTCTATTTTGTTTTAGTTAGAGCACTAAAACATTTTAGATAGCTTTGAAACTTTTTGTGGGCTCTCACTGAAATATTCCAGAGGCCCTCTGCAAGTTTCAAATTATTTGGAGCTGTGTTTAAATATAAATAGAATTTAAATGGCCCCAATTCAAATAACATGTGATTTAACTCAAAGCCCAAATCAGTCCTGCAAAAATGTGCACTATTTATGGTTAGGGCTTTCATCTTTTTCCCTAAATCATGAACATTTTTTACGGGCATTTCAGGTTCATTGAAAATTATTTTAGTAAACCCTACTTTGTTAAAGTAGTGCTAGGGTTTAAGGAATCCCCATTTCAAGTTTCTTTCAAATTTTAACATGATGCACACATGAAGCTAGCCTAGTGCATTACCAGAAGCTAGGGATGTGACAAGTCGCCCCCACTAAACAAGAATCTCGTCCCGAGATTCGAGACGTGAGGCAAGAAGACAGAGGGGACATAAAGCTAACACAATCTTCTCGATCCAATTGCCCTTCTCCAAGATGTTGATCATCGCATCATCTTTGATCTTGACGTCTTGCTCTCGAGATCTTCAACCAACACGATGACGAGGAAAGAAACTCTATAGGATTCGATCTTCTCGAAGATCGAGCACTCAAGATCAGCTCATGGAATGAGACGTAGGAACATCTCCTAAGCTGAGGCATAAAACACACATGAGGAGAAATGGAAAGAAGCAGATGACGAAGGTTCAAATTGGTAGGCAACAATTCCACGCTTGAGTTAGATGGTGCATGGTTTCAAAGTAGCGAGGAGTTAATTGCCATGATTCCATAACGGGGCACCATAGGGAAGGTATTTCGTAAAATTATTCCCTTAAGTGGCAAAAAGAATTGCTTTTGATACATGGATTGTTGAGACTCCTTATGCCAGCCCAAGGAAATTTACAAATGATCGTTTGAAGGAGTTCGAAGAAATGGCATACTCAATTTGAAAAGGGAACTAGGGTTATAAGACAACTCGGCAACGGAAGGCACATTCCAATTGATACCGAGGATATAACCCAGTGACGTAGCGTGCTTTCAAAAAAATTGAGCAATTCCATGAGCATCATAGTTTTACCAACATCTATGCCAAGAACTTGGTGACACTTCATACTACCATGATGAATAGTGATGGAGGATGCAGATGCAAAGGAAGACAACACTTTCTCAGATTTTTCTTAGCGATGCCAAGGAAATAAATCTGGATGATCGACCGAGAGACATTTAGCACTCCACTTCTATTGTTCTCCTTGATGTACTAGCATAAGCTGGCTATAGATGTCGTTTGGTACCTAGAACATCAAGCGAAGGTCAGACTTCGGGAGAACAAAGGATCCATAAGGAACAACTTCTAAAATAAGTCGCACAACATCCTCATGGAGAAGATGGTCAAATTGCTCAGCCAAGATGCTACAATAATAGATCTTCCAGCTAGGTGTGTCGGCCAAAACATCAACCTTGCCGGAGCCTACATCATAGATCTTGGAAAAGTTCCAACCATCATATCTGCCTGAGATTCAGATCTAGTTGGTAACAGGATATTTCAGACAGCATGTCTACAAAAGAAAATTTGCAACACAAATCGACGGGAAGACATTGTGAGATTCTCAAGAAATGAACTACGATAACAAGCTCCAAAACATGAGCTGGATTGTAAGATACATGTGAACACACTATTCAAAACAAGCGTGACCACATAGAAGTCTTACAGCAAAACACTACCGAGTTCTAGTTGGGAACCATCATCGAGGATAGCAAAGTCCTTATTTAAGTCATGATTAGCTCTTAAGATGGAACTTCTTCTCCTTGAACAAGTCAATCAGTGGCTTGGTGTGCTAGGAAACACATATGGAATGGAGGCGGCTGATACGTCTCCAACGTATCTATAATTTTTGATTGTTCCATGCTGTTATATTATCATTCTTGGATGGTTTACAATAATTTTATAATCATTTTATATCATTTTTTGGTAATAACCTATTGACATAGTGCCCAGTGCTAGTTGCTGTTTTCTGCATGTTATTTACATCGCAGGAAATCAATACCAAACGGAGTCCAAATGCAGCGAAACTTTTTGTGGATTTTTTTGGACCAGAAGACATCCAGTGGGCCGGAGAAGCACCTGGGGGGTGCTCCGAGGGGAGCACAACCCACCAGGGCACGCCTGGAGGCCTAGGCATGCCCACGTGGGTTGTGCCCACCTCGGGGGCCTCCCGCACCGCCTCTTTGCTCTATAAATACCCCAATATTCCAGAAACCCTAATGGAGTCGAAGGAAATCAATTCCAGCTGCCGCAAGTTCCAGAACCACCAGATCCAATCTAGACACCATCACGGAGGGGTTCATCATCCTCATTGGTGCCTCTCCAATGAAGCGTGAGTAGTTCATTGTAGACCTTCGGGTCCGTAGTTAGTAGCTAGATAGCTTTCTCTCTCTCTTTTGATTCTCAATACAATGGTCTCTTGGAGATCCATATGATGTAACTCTTTTTTGCGGTGTGTTGGGATCCGATGAACTTTGAGTTTATGATCAGATGTATCTTTTTATCCATGAGAGTTATTTGAGTCATCTTTGATCTCTTATATGCATGATTGCTTATAGCCTCATATTTCTTCTTCGATATTTGGGTTTTGTTTGGCCAACTTGATCTATTTATCTTGCAATGGGAAGAGGTGCTTTGTGATGGGTTCGATCTTACGGTGCTTGATCCCAGTGATAGAAAGGGAAACGACACGTATGTATCGTTGCAATTAAGGATAACAAGATGGTGTCTATTTCTACATAAATAGATCTTGTCTACATCATGTCATCATTCTTATTGCATTACTCCATTTCTCCATGAACTTAATACACTAGATGCATGCTGGATAGCGGTCGATGTGTGGAGTAATAGTAGTAGATGAAGGCAGGAGTCGGTCTACTAATCTTGGACATGATGCCTATATAATGATCATTGCCTGGATATCGTCATGAGTATTTGAAGTTCTATCAATTTCCCAACAGTAATTTGTTTCCACCGTTTGCTATTTTTCTCGAGAGAAGCCACTAGTGAAAACTACGGCCCCCGGGTCTCTTCTTTAATATATTTGCCTTCAAGATCTATTTTGCTATTCGCTCTTTTATTTGCTTGCAACTTTTATTTTCAGATCTATTAATCCAAAAACCCAAAAATACCTCGCTGAATTTTATTTGCTTTTATTTGCATCTTTCAATCTACTACAATTTTATCTATCTCGTTACCCGAAAGGGATTGACAACCCCTTTAACACGTCGGGTTGCAAGTATTTGTTCTTTGTGTGCAGGAGCTGTTTACGTGATGTTGCATGGTTCTCCTACTGGTTCGATAACCTTGGTCTCATCACTGAGGGAAATACTTGCCGTCGCTGTGCTGCATCATCCCTCCCTCTCTGGGGAAAAACCGACATAGTTCTAGCAAACATCAAGAGGAGTTTCTGGCGCCATTGCCGGGGAGACATCATCAACATCAACCAGGTTCCTAATCACAAATCTCATCTCCTTGCAATTTACATTATTTCCCATTTGCCTCTCGTTTTCCTCTCCCCCACTTCACAAAAATTTGTCGTTCTATTCGCCCTCTTTTTCGTTCGCCGTTTTCTCATCAGATCTGTTTTTGAGTGCAATCTTGTTGCGAAGTCACCATGACTCAAGAGAACACCAAGTTGTGTGATTTATCAAATACCAACAACAATGATTTTATTAGCACTCCGATTGCTCCTCCCGCCACTAGCGCGGAGACTTGTGATATTAATACTGCTTTGTTGAATCTTGTTATGAAAGATCAGTTTTCCGGTACTCCTAATGAGGATGACGCGTCCCATCTTACCACATTCGTGGAATTATGCGATATGCAAAAGAAAAAGATGTGGACAATGATGTTGTGAAGTTGAAATTATTTCCGTTTTCTTTGCGAGATCACACAAAAATTTGGTTTTTCTCTTTGCCTCGCAATAGTATCGATTCTTGGAATAAGTGCAAGGATGCTTTTATCACTAAGTTTTTTCTGCCCACGAAAATCATTTCCCTTAGAACCCAGATCATGAATTTCAAGCAACTTGAGTGATAGAGGCGAGGGTGTCCCGATCTTTCGATGAGATGATAGCTATCGTTTTTGGTGGAGTAGACTTTGACGATCCGACTACGAACGTGCGAGGACGTCGCGCCTTAGCAATCGCTAAACCAACTCCGAGAGGTTATTGACCATGCCGGAGCACAATCAACCTGACCACAAGGGTCTATCTCCTGCAAGCAAATGAAGAACAAGCAAGAAACTAAGATTTGCAATCTGGATATTGCGAATATAAGATGAAAGCTTTATTGATCAAGGTGGGGTTCTGTGACGTCTTGGTGATGAGGACATGAATACCTTGGATACGACCAAAAATATTGCATACATGTATATTTGTGAGGTGATTTCTAATGCAAACTATGCAATAATTTATTTGTGTCATCCAGGACAAAAATACTTCACAAACTTTTGTGCCATGTCTAATTGCAGGTGTATGGGACATTTGTACAATTCACATATGAAGATAAGGGAAAACGAGAAGTTTAGGTGCTGTTCAAAAAGTCCTCTCACGTCACTTTTGGGCCAAGAGAAGATAGAGTCCAAGTCTCTCACGTTCTGGATTCAGATTCGGACTGCACAGACATACCTGACTCAAAACGCCAAGAACTTTTTCATACGGACTCCGAATTGGGTGATTCTTTTTTTGTTGGAAAGTAGATTTCGTGCTCTTTCCAACCCAATTGGATTCACCTTAAAATTCATCCGGAGCTATGAGTTATCGACGAAACAATCTGACGCTGTAGCAGAATCCGAGTCAAACTACAAGTCCAAAGGTGTTGCATCACCTCCACTTGGGCCCATGAGCCTTGTACGACCTAGGGTTAGTTTTAGGCTGCCTTGGGACGTCCTCCCACCTCCTTGGCCGCCACCCCTTACTCCTATATAAGTAGATCCATCTAGTAGCTTTTTCCTTAGGATTTGTTTAGTTAAAAGTTAGCCATTGCAACTTCGTGTACTTCGTTTGTGTCCAACGACCAGACCAAGACCGCTTTCGGATCCCCACCATTATCAATACTTCATCTATATTCGCAATATTCAGATTGCATTATCATATTCTTGCTTGTTCTTCGATTGCGTGCAGGAATAGACCTTCGTGGTCAGGCTGATCGTGCTTCCAGCATCGTCAGTAACCTCAGTAGATTGGTTTAGCGATTGCTAAGGCGCAACGTCGTGCACGTTTGTAGTCGGATCATCAAAGTCGTCTCCACCCAATCGATAGTTACCATCTCATCGAAAGATCGGGACACCCCGCCTCTATCAAGTGGTATCAGTTTTCAGGTTGCTCGGTGAGAATTTCCAGTTTTCCCTAGATTGGATTTATTTTCTTACCTATTGTTCAAGAAAAAGCCACAAAAAAAAGTTAGATCTATTCATCCTTTGTCCAAGCCAGTCTGAGCCTTTGCAATTTTCTTTTCATTGTTTGCATTATTGAATTATCGGTTGCATCGTCGTGTTCAGTTGCTGGTCTTAGTGTCTAGTTCGTTTAGAGTTTCGAGTTCTGTTCACATTAGTCACGCCGCCGCTGCATCGTTATTCCTTCCGCTGTCCACCATCCCATCCATCAATTTCCACATCGTGCTACCCACTGTTCATTGTCATAATCATAGTTGAGGTCGTTCACATCTGTGCTTGATCCAATCTACATCTTATCTAGTTTGTTTTGGAAAGAGGGAGAGAGAAAAAAGAGAGAGAAAAAAGTAAAAAAAAGTTAGAGAAAAAAAAGAGAGAAAGAAAAAGAAAAAAAGTGTGAGAAAAAAAAGAGAGAAGAAAAAAAAACAAAAATCGGATCTATCTAGACTCAATCTCGTAGCTGAATTCGGATTGGAATCTGTTTTGGCAGTGTTCAGTAAAACAGGCATATCTTTTTCATACGAAGTCTGTTTTGGCTCCGTGAGTAGTCAAATTAAAGCTAGCGATGAGCCGCATCTAAATAGTTGCAAAAGCTAGTTCAATATTTGACACCTCAAAATCGGCTTCTAAATAGGTCTTTTTGCCCTCCGAAGTTCACGAACACAGCTTGTTCCAGTTTTTCATGCCAGTTTTAGAATTTTTTGACTCCTCATATCAACTCGGAATTGAGTGATTCTTTTTGCATTTGAAAGCTTGAGTCAGTGCCATTCTTGAGAAAAATTATCATAAAATTGGCACAAACTTTTATAGAATAAAGTTGGAGAGAGAATTATTGGTATATGCTACTTGGTAGTTATTTCTCATCATTATCTTTACTGCCATTGTGATCTTCACTTATATTTTGCTGTCCAGAGCTACTTCATATCCTTTATTGATGCTAGTTGTGCTATGCCGTGACCTCATTAGTGTTCTAGGCTCGCGTCTCTAGTCCGGTCTAGCCTAGGACCAGCACAGTATCGTCGTTGAGCGTTTATTCAACATTGCATCTCTGAATTGATTATTGCTAATCTTTTGCTACCATATATAGCCAACCCAGCTCCATATATTTCTACACCGTGTATACATACGTTCACCTGGCAATCGCTTTAGTCAATCTTCGGAGTTATTTGACACCGCTGGTTGCCCGTCACCACCTGCTGCATGGTAAGAACTTGTAAGATATTGATATTTGCTTTACTGTGAGCGCTTTACCACCACATCCTAGTAGTTCATAGGAACATTATTCTCGATTTTTTTTGTTTCTACTAATCATGGCAGGTTCCGGAGTTGTTAGTTCTTGGGCTTCATCGATCGTGGGAGATTTGTCATCACCTAAGAAAATGCAACAACCGCCACAAGAGGAGCAATTACATCAGAATGCACATAATCAGGTTAATGTTTCCATGCCACCATTTACTGGTCGTTTTAGGCCTGATTTTTATATTGAATGGGAGTACGAAATAAATGCTATATTTGCTTCCCATAATTTTGATGAGCGTGGAAAATTTCAAGCTGCGGTTAGTACTTTTAGTAGCTTTGCTTTAGTTTGGTGGAGTGAATATTGTCGGTTAAACCCTGATCTTATACCTACTACTTGGGATGATTTAAAACTTGTCATGAGAGATAGATTCGTTGATGTTTATTATACTCGTGGCATGATTAAAAAATTACAACATTTAAAACAAGGCACTGACACGGTAACAAAATATTATGATGATTTACAAACTACATTGTTGCACTCATTTTTAGAAGAAAGTGAAGAAGATTTTATGGATAGATTTTGGGGAGGATTAAACCGTGATATTCAAGAGATACTAATTCATGAAGAGTGTTATCCTATGGACCATTTGTTTCGTCTTGCTTGCAAAGCTGAACAGGAAATAAAACGACGTGTTGCCCACAAGGAGAACAATACTTCACAAACTTTTGTGCCATGTTTAATTGCAGGTGTATGGGACATTTGTACAATTCACATATGAAGATAAGGGAAAACGAGAAGTTTAGGTGCTGTTCAAAAAGTTCTCTCACGTCACTTTTGGGCCAAGAGAAGATAAAGTCCAAGTCTCTCACGTTCTGGATTCAGATTCGGACTGCACAGACATACCTGACTCAAAACGCCAAGAACTTTTTCATACGGACTCCGAATTGGGTGATTCTTTTTTTGTTGGAAAGTAGATTTCATGCTCTTTCCAACCCAATTGGATTCACCTTAAAATTCATCCGGAGCTATGAGTTATCGACGAAACAATCTGACGCTGTAGCAGAATCCGAGTCAAACTACAAGTCCAAAGGTGTTGCATCACCTCCACTTGGGCCCATGAGCCTTGTACGACCTAGGGTTAGTTTTAGGCTGCCTTGGGACGTCCTCCCACCTCCTTGGCCGCCACCCCTTACTCCTATATAAGTAGATCCATCTAGTAGCTTTTTCCTTGGGATTTGTTTAGTTAAAAGTTAGCCATTGCAACTTCGTGTACTTCGTTTGTGTCCAACGACCAGACCAAGACCGCTTTCGGATCCCCACCTTTATCAATACTTCATCTATATTCACAATATTCAGATTGCATTATCATATTCTTGCTTGTTCTTCGATTGCGTGCAGGAATAGACCTTCGTGGTCAGGCTGATCGTGCTTTCAGCATCGTCAGTAACCTCGGGAGATTGGTTTAGCGATTGCTAAGGCACAACGTCGTGCACGTTTGTAGTCGGATTGTCAAAGTCGACTCCACCAAATCGATAGTTATCATCTCATCGAAAGATCGGGACACCCCTCGCCTCTGTTTTGCGCAGTGTTCAGTAAAACAGGCATATCTTTTTCATACGAAGTCTGTTTTGGCTCCGTGAGTACTCAAATTAAAGCTAGCGACGAGCCGCATCAAAATAGTTGCAGAAGCTTGTTCAATATTTGACACCTCAAAATCGGCTTCTAAATAGGTCTTTTTGCCCTCCGAAGTTCGTGAACACAGCTTGTTCCAGTTTTTCAGGCCAGTTTTAGAATTTTTTGACTCCTCATATCAACTCGGAATTGAGTGATTCTTTTTGCATTTGAAAGCTTGAGTCAGTGCCATTCTTGAGAAAAATTATCATAAAATTGGCACAAACTTTTATAGAATAAAGTTGGAGAGAGAATTATTGGTATATGCTACTTGGTAGTTATTTCTCATCATTAGCTTTACTGCCATTGTGATCTTCACTTATATTTTGCTGTCCAGAGCTACTTCATATCCTTTATTGATGCTAGTTGTGCTACGCCGTGACCTCATTAGTGTTCTAGGCTCGCGTCTCTAGTCCGGTCTAGCCTAGGACCAGCACAGTACCGTCGTTGAGCGTTTATTCAACATTGCATCTCTGAATTGATTATTGCTAATCTTTTGCTACCAAATATTTAAGCCTTCCAAGCTCCACATATTTCTACACCGTGTATACGTACATTCTCCTGGCAATCGTTTTACTCAATCTTCGGAGTTATTTGACACCGCTGGTTGCCTGTCACCACCTGCTGCATGGTAAGAACTTGTAAGATATTGATATTTGCTACACTGTGAGCGTTTTACCACCACATCCTAGTAGTTCATAGGAACATTATTCTTGGATTTTGTTTCTTGTTTTCTACTAACTATGGCAGGTTCCGGAGTTATTAGTTCTTGGGCTTCATCGATCGTGGGAGATTTGCCATCACCTAAGAAAATACAACAACCGTCACAAGAGGAGCAACAACATCAGAATGCACATAATCAGGTTAATGTTTCCATGCCACCATTTACTGGTCGTTTTAGGCCTGATTTATATATTGATTGGGAGTACGAAATTAATGCTATATTTGCTTCCCATAATTTTGATGAGCGTGGAAAATTTCAAGCCGCGGTTAGTACTTTTAGTAGCTTTGCTTTAGTTTGGTGGAGTGAATACTGTCGGTTAAACCCTGATTATATACCTACTAATTGGGATGGTTTAAAACATGTCATGAGAGATAGATTCGTAGATGTTCATTATACTCGTGGCATGATTAAAAAACTACAACATTTAAAACAAGGTAGTGACACCATAACAAAATATTATGATGATTTACAAACTACATTATTGCACTCATTTTTAGAAGAAAGTGAAGAAGATTTTATGGATAGATTTTGGGGAGGATTAAACTGCGATATTCAAGAGATTCTAATTCATGAAGAGTGTTATCCTATGGACCATTTGTTTCGTCTTGCTTGCAAAGCTGAACAGGAAATAAAACGACGTGTTGGCCACAAGGAGAACAAGCGCACGGTGCACATTCCAAGTGTTGATACAGAAGTTTCTTCAACTACTAGGCGTACTATGACAACCACATCCATTGTTGCGAGGACTACATCATCTCCATCATGTGACACATCACCTCCAAGAGTGCCTACATCATCTGAGTTGATCATAAGAGGTAATGACAAAGGTACAGATTTTCAACTTTCACATGAGAATGATGCATGCCTAGTTAACTTGAATACATCATGTGTTGTGTTACCTATTGATTTGAGCACACCAACTATTTTAGAGAATCGTGTTACTGTCATGAATGCGTCATGTGATCAAAGAGTTGAAGTATCAACAATTTTGAGTGCACCCAATGAATTAACTGTTGATGCAAAAGAAACAATGTTTAATCCTTTTGATATGACCTCTAATCTTGGTGATGATTTTGTGTCAAAAGACTTATTGCATGTTTGCTTATTTAAGCATGTAGTAGCATGTAAATTTTATGCAAGTAAGGTTTATTCACCAATGTTGGGATGGTTTAATGATGAACATTGTCAATCCTTTGAAATGAATAAGAGCTTCACTTATATGTGCAAATTGGGTTGCAATATTTTCATGTCTTCTAATACTTGTGATAATATTTTGGCTTTACATTTTATGAACTATGAAAGTTACTCATGTATACATGTGTCATATGTGCAAAAATCAAGGGAAGTAAAAATGGATGACATATACATATACAACATGTACACCTTGTCTCTTTTGTTAGCCACATTTCAGATTAAGCAACGCCGAGGACGGCTTTGTTTTCAAGAAGTGGAGGATGATGAGGACATGAATACCTTGGATACGACCAAAAATATTGCATACATGTATATTTGTGAGGTGATTTCTAACGCAAACTATGCAATAATTTATTTGTGTCATCCAGGACAAAAATACTTCACAAACTTTTGTGCCATGTCTAATTGCAGGTGTATGGGACATTTGTACAATTCACATATGAAGATAAGGGAAAACGAGAAGTTTAGGTGTTGTTCAAAAAGTCCTCTCACGTCACTTTTGGGCCAAGAGAAGATAGAGTCCAAGTCTCTCACGTTCTGGATTCAGATTCGGACTGCACAGACATACCTGACTCAAAATGCCAAGAACTTTTTCATACGGACTCCGAATTGGGTGATTCTTTTTTTGTTGGAAAGTAGATTTCGTGCTATTTCCAACCCAATTGGATTCATCTTAAAATTCATCCGGAGCTATGAGTTATCGACGAAACAATCTGACGCTGTAGCAGAATCCGAGTCAAACTACAAGTCCAAAGGTGTTGCATCACCTCCACTTGGGCCCATGAGCCTTGTACGACCTAGGGTTAGTTTTAGGCTGCCTTGGGACGTCCTCCCACCTCCTTGGCCGCCACCCCTTACTCCTATATAAGTAGATCCATCTAGTAGCTTTTTCCTTGGGATTTGTTTAGTTAAAAGTTAGCCATTGCAACTTCGTGTACTTCGTTTGTGTCCAACGACCAGACCAAGACCGCTTTCGGATCCCCACCATTATCAATACTTCATCTATATTCGCAATATTCAGATTGCATTATCATATTCTTGCTTGTTCTTCGATTGCGTGCAGGAATAGACCTTCATGGTCAGGCTGATCGTGCTTCCAGCATCGTCAGTAACCTCAGGAGATTGGTTTAGCGATTGCTAAGGCGCAACGTCGTGCACGTTTGTAGTCGGATCGTCAAAGTCGTCTCCACCCAATCGATAGTTACCATCTCATCGAAAGATCGGGACACCCCGCCTCTATCACTTGGTCTGGTCGTTGAACACAAACGAAGTACGCGAAGTTGCAGCTATGGCGAACTTTTAATCTAAACAAAACCCAAAGTCTAAACAGTGCCCTAAGGGCTGTATATATGGAGGAAGAGGAGGGGATTTCGTGGCCCTTGAAGGAGGGGTCCGAAACCAACCCTATCTCTTGTTTCCCCACACATACGGACTCTAAAAACAGCCTATACTCAAGTATTTCGAAATTACATGGGCCTGGCCCAATAATAAGGTGACGCAGCACCTATAATAGCCTCTGGACGAAATTTATGAAGTTACATCTTGTATATTTCGTCCAAGGCTTCCTGCACTCATTATGGTGGCTTCAAAGTCCTGAAATCATCACTTGTAACTCCGTTCTTGTTCCCCTTGTGCATGCCATCATCTCCATGCTTGAACTTGCTCCAAGGTTCCTCTTTCTTGTCCAAGCTAGGCCCTTCATTTGTAAGCAAAACAAATGTATCCAATTTAGGCAGCATCATATTCTCATGAACTTTAGAATCATTACCAAGAAACGAAAGTACCTGATATTTTAATTGGCGTGCGCGAGCTCTAGTAATTGGCCCAGTATGTATAGAAGCAGGGGCTGTGGGTGTAACAATGGTATTGATGTCCTCATCATTGAGCATGAGCATGTTGCATAATCTTGGGAAAGGATGAAAATGATGCAAAGGAATTGCCCAACTCATGGGTTAAATCTTTGGATGATCATACAAATTTTTTATGCGGGATTGAATTTTATTTCTCGTAATCTTTTAGATTCCATCGCGGGGGGTACTTTTATGGAAATTACTTTGGGTGAAGCTACTAGATTGCTAGATAACATCATGGAAAATTATTCACAATGGCATACCGAAAGGGCTCCTGCTAGTAAAAAAGTTAATTCGGTAGAAGAAATAAGTTCTTTGAGTGAAAAAGTTGATGCTCTTATGAAGTTGGTTTGATAGAGGCGAGGGTGTCCCGATCTTTCGATGAGATGATAGCTATCGTTTTTGGTGGAGTAGACTTTGACGATCCGACTATGAACGTGCGAGGACGTCGCGCCTTAGCAATCGCTAAACCAACTCCGAGAGGTTATTGACCACGCCGGAGCACAATCAACCTGACCACGAGGGTCTATCTCCTGCAAGCAAATGAAGAACAAGCAAGAAACTAAGATTTGCAATCTGGATATTGCGAATATAAGATGAAAGCTTTATTGATCAAGGTGGGGTTCTGTGACGTCTTGGTCTGGTCGTTGAACACAAACGAAGTACGCAAAGTTGCAGCTATGGCGAACTTTTAATCTAAACAAAACCCAAGTCTAAACGACGCCCTAAGGGCTGTATATATGGAGGAAGAAGGGGGAATTTCGTGGCCCTTGGAGGAGGGATCCGAAACCAACCCTAACTCTTGTTTTCCCACACATACGGACTCTAAAAACTGCCTATACTTAAGTATTTCGAAATTACATGGGCCTGGCCCAATAATAAGGTGACGCAGCACCTATAATAGCCTCTGGACGAAATTTATGAAGTGGCATCTTGTATATTTCGTCCAAGGCTTCATGCACGCATTAAGGTGGCTTCAATGTCATGAAATCATCACTTGTAACTCCGTTCTTGTTCCCCTTGCGTATGCCATTATCTCCATGCCTGGTCTTGCTCCAGTGTTCATCCCTCTTATCCATGCCAGGCCCTTCATTTGTAAGTAAGACAAATGTATCCAATTTAGGCAGCATCATATTCTCATGAACATTAGAATCATTACTAAGAAACGAATGTACCTGATAATTTAATTGGCATGCGCGAGCTCTAGTAATTGGTCCAGTGTATGTAGCAGTAGGTGCTGTGGGTGTAACAATGGTATTGATGTCCTCATCATCCTCCCCTTCTTGAAATGAAGTCGTCCTCGACGGAAGCTCATCTTCCTCACCCAAATAAGGCTTCAAATCTGCAATATTAAAAGTGGGACTAACCCCAAAATCTGCAGGCAGTTCAAGTTTATATGCATTATCACTTATTTTCTCTAACACCTTAAATGGACCATCAGCACGTGGCATTAGCTTTGATTTGCGCAAATCAGGAAATCTATCCTTACGCAAATGTAACCAAACAAGATCTCCAGGTGCAAAGACAACATGTTTTCTACCCTTATCTCCAACAAGTTTATATTTAGCATTCATACACTCAATGTTCTCCTTAGTTAACTCATGCATTTTTAAGATCAATTAAGCACGTTGTTTAGCATCAAAATTAACCTTCTCCGAAGATGGAAGAGGTAACAAATCAATAGGTGCACGAGGAAGGAAACCGTACACAATTTCAAAAGGACACATCTTAGTAGTAGAATGCAATGAACGATTATAAGCATATTCAATATGAGGCAAGCATTCTTCCCACATTTTCTTGTTATTCTTCAAAACAGCCCTAAGCATAGTAGACAATGTTCTATTGACTACTTCAGTTTGTCCGTCAGTTTGGGGGTGACATGTAGTACTAAAAAGCAGTTTAGTCCCCAACTTAGCCCATAAACATCTCCAAAAGTGGCTAAGAAATTTAGTATCACGATCTGAAACAATAGTATTTGGCACACCATGCAAGCGTATAATTTCACGAAAGAACAAATCAGCAACATTAACAGCATCATCGCTTTTATGACATGGTATAAAGTGTGCCATTTTCGAGAACCTATCCACGACAACAAATATGCTATCCCTCCCCTTCTTTGTTCGAGGTAAACCTAAAACAAACTCCATAGATATATCCTCCCAAGGAACACTAGGTACAGGCAAAGGCATATATAAACCATGAGGATTGAGTCGTGACTTAGCTTTTTGACATGTAGTGCAACGAGCAACAAAACGCTCAACATCCCGTGTCATCTTTGGCCAAAAGAAATGTGTAGCAAGTATATCCTCCGTCTTCTTCATGCCAAAGTGTCCCATTAATCCTCCTCCATGTGCTTCCTGCAACAACAAAAGACGAACAGAGCTAGCTGGAATGCATAGCTTGTTAGCACGAAACACAAATCCATCGTTAACGACGAACTTGTTCCATGTTCTCCCTTCCTTTAAATTCAGCATCATGCACATATTGATCTTTGATGGTCTCCAAACCAAATATTTTAAAGTCAAGTTGTGAAAGCATAGTATAACGACGAGACAATGCATCAGCAATAACATTTTCTTTACCCTTCTTGTGTTTAATGACATAAGGGAAAGTCTCAAGAAATTCAACCCATTTAGCATGTCTACGGTTCAGTTTTGCTTGACTTTTAATGTGTTTCAAAGATTCATGATCAGAATGTATAACAAATTCTTTGGGCCATAAATAATGTTGCCATGTTTCTAAGGTCCGAACAAGAGCATATAATTCTTTATCATAAGTAGAATAGTTCAGACTAGGCCCACTCAATTTTTCAGAAAAGTATGCAACAGGTTTGCCATCTTGTAATAAAACACCTCCTAATCCAATTCCACTAGCATCACATTCAAGCTCAAAAGTCTTATTAAAATCAGGAAGTTGGAGTAAAGGAGCATGTGTCAACTTATCTTTCAATACCGTGAAGGCTTCTTCCTGTGAGGTACCCCAAACAAAAGGCACATCCTTCTTTGTAAGCTCATTGAGAGGTGCAGCAATGGTGCTGAAATCTCTCACAAAACGCCTATAGAAACCAGCGAGTCCAAGAAAACTCCTCACTTGAGTGACCGTTTGGGCTGTGGCCAACTCTCAATAGCTTCAATCTTGGCTTTATCAACTTCAATTCCCTGTGGAGTAACAACATAGCCAAGAAAAGATACTCGGTCGGTGCAAAAGGTGCACTTCCCAAGGTTACCAAACAAACGTGCATCACGTAAAGCAATAAAAACAGCACGTAAATGTTCCAAATGTTCCTCCAAAGATCTGCTATAAATCAGTATATCATCAAAATAGACTACCACAAATCGTCCAATGAAAGCACGTAAAACTTCGTTCATTAATCTCATGAAAGTACTAGGTGCATTAGTTAAGCCAAAAGGCATGACTAACCACTCATATAATCCAAACTTTGTTTTAAATGCTGTTTTCCATTCATCCCCCAATTTCATACGAATTTGATGGTATCCACTACGCAAATCAACTTTGGAGAATATTGTAGAGCCACTCAATTCATCAAGCATATCATCTAGTCTAGGAATAGGATGACGATAACGAATAGTAATATTATTAATGCCTCTACAATCAACACACATACGCGATGTACCATCCTTTTTCGGCACTAGAATAATAGGAACAGCACAAGGACTAAGGGATTCGCGTATATAACCTTTGTCGAGCAACTCCTGTACTTGACGCATAGTCTCCTTCGTCTCCTCTGGATTGGTACGGTATGGCGCACGGTTTGGCAACGAAGCACCGGGAATTAAGAAAGGCACTGACTCAAGCTTTCAAATGCAAAAAGAATCACTCAATTCCGAGTTGATATGAGGAGTCAAAAAATTCTAAAACTGGCCTAAAAAATTGGAATAAGCTGTGTTCGCGAACTTCGGAGGGAAAAAAGACCTATTTAGAAGCCGATTTTGAGGTGTCAAATATTGAACTAGCTTCTGCAACTATTTAGATGCGGCTTGTCGCTAGCTTTAATTTGAGTACTCACGAAGCCAAAACAGACTTCGTATGAAAAAGATATGCCTGTTTTACTGAACACTGCGCAAAACAGATTCCAATCCGAATTCAGCTACGAGATTGAGTCTAGATAGATCCGAATTTTGCGTTTTTTTTTTCTTCTCTCTTTTTTTTTCTCACACTTTTTCTTTTCTTTTTCTTTCTCTCTTTTTTTCTCTGACTTTTTTTACCTTTTTTTCCTCTCTCTTTTTTTTCTGTCTTTTTTTTTCTCTCTCCCTCTTTTCAAAACAAACTAGATAAGATGCAGATTGGATCAAGCAAAGATGTGAACGACCTCAACTATGATTATGACAATGAACGATGGGTAGTACGTGGTGGAAATTGACGGATGGGATGGTGGATAGCGGAAGGAATAATGATGCAGCGGTGGCGTGACTAATGTGAACAGAACTCGAAACTCTAAACGAACTAGACACTAAGACCAGCAACTCGACACGACGATGCAACCGATAATTCAACTATACAAGCACTGAAAAGAAAAATGCGAAGGCTCAGACTGGCTTGGATAAAGGATGAACAGATCTAACTTTTTTTGTGGCTTTTTCTTTGGACAATAGGTAAGAAAATAAATCTAATCTAGGGATAACTGGAAATTCTCACCGAGCAACCTGAAAACTGATACCACTTGATCCATGTTCCATGTTCCATGTTAACGATGAACTTGTTCCATGTTCTCCCTTCCTTACAATTCTGCAATACATCTTTAAATTCAGCATCATGCACATATTGATCTTTGATGGTCTCCAAACCAAATATTTTAAAGTCAAGTTGTGAAAGCATAGTATAACGACGAGACAATGCATCAGCAATAACATTTTCTTTACCCTTCTTGTGTTTAATGACATAAGGGAAAGTCTCAATAAATTCAACCCATTTAGCATGTCTACGGTTCAGTTTTGCTTGACTTTTAATGTGTTTCAAAGATTCATGATCAGAATGTATAACAAATTCTTTGGGCCATAAATAATGTTGCCATGTTTCTAAGGTCCGAACAAGAGCATATAATTCTTTATCATAAGTAGAATAGTTCAGACTAGGCCCACTCAATTTTTCAGAAAAGTATGCAACAGGTTTGCCATCTTGTAATAAAACACCTCCTAATCCAATTCCACTAGCATCACATTCACGCTCAAAAGTCTTATTAAAATCAGGAAGTTGGAGTAAAGGAGCATGTGTCAACTTATCTTTCAATACCGTGAAGGCTTCTTCCTGTGAGGTACCCCAAACAAAAGGCACATCCTTCTTTGTAAGCTCATTGAGAGGTGCAGCAATGGTGCTGAAATCTCTCACAAAACGCCTATAGAAACCAGCGAGTCCAAGAAAACTCCTCACTTGAGTGACCGTTTTGGGCTGTGGCCAACTCTCAATAGCTTCAATCTTGGCTTTATCCACTTCAATTCCCTGTGGAGTAACAACATAGCCAAGAAAAGATACTCGGTCGGTGCAAAAGGTGCACTTCCCAAGGTTACCAAACAAACGTGCATCACGTAAAGCAATAAAAACAGCACGTAAATGTTCCAAATGTTCCTCCAAAGATCTGCTATAAATCAGTATATCATCAAAATAGACTACCACAAATCGTCCAATGAAAGCACGTAAAACTTCGTTCATTAATCTCATGAAAGTACTAGGTGCATTAGTTAACCCAAAAGGCATGACTAACCACTCATATAATCCAAACTTTGTTTTAAATGCTGTTTTCCATTCATCCCCCAATTTCATACGAATTTGATGGTATCCACTACGCAAATCCACTTTGGAGAATATTGTAGAGCCACTCAATTCATCAAGCATATCATCTAGTCTAGGAATAGGATGACGATAACGAATAGTAATATTATTAATGCCTCTACAATCAACACACATACGCGATGTACCATCCTTTTTCGCCCCTAGAATAATAGAAACAACACAAGGACTAAGGGATTCGCGTATATAACCTTTGTCGAGCAACTCCTGGACTTGACGCATAATCTCCTTCGTCTCCTCTGGATTAGTACGGTATGGTGCACGGTTGGGTAGCGATGCACCGGGAATTAAGTCAATCTGATGCTCAATCCCTCGAATAGGTGGTAATCCCGGAGGCACATCTTGTGGAAAGACGTCGGCGAACTCCTGCAAAATGTTAGTAACAGCAGGAGGCAAAGAGGAAGGCATGTCCTCGAATGAAAATAATGCCTCTTTGCACACAAAAGCATAGCAAACAGATTTGCTGAAATCTAGATCATCAATATCAGATTTGGTGGCAAGTAAACATGCACTTTTCAATTTAATTTCAGAAGCAACACTAGATGGTTTATTATTAGGATTCATTTGTTGCTCAAATTCTTTTGCCACAATCTGATTTTCACTCTTATTTTGCTCCTGTTTTGCCTTACTAGCTCTATTAATATCATCTTTCAAAATAGAATCAGGAGAAATAGGAAGCAAAGTAATATGTTTATCCTTATGAACAAGAGTATACTGATTGTTTCTACCATGGTGTACAGAACTTTTATCAAATTGCCATGGTCTACCAAGTAATAAGGAACATGCTTGCATGGGTACCACATCACAATCAACAAAATCAGCATACGTAGAGATACTAAAATGCACACGAACAGTACGTGTTACCTTAACCTTGCCGCTGTTGTTGAACCATTGGATATAGTAAGGATGTGGATGTGGTCTTGTGGTGAGAGAGAGCTTCTCCACCATCTCCATGCTAGCCAAGTTGTTGCAGCTCCCTCCATCTATGATGACGCGAACAGAACGTTCCTTCACAACTCCCTTTGTATGGAACAAATTATGCCTCTGATTTTGCTCAGCTTGTGTGACCTGCACACTCAAAACACGTTGAGCAACTAAACATTCATACCTGTCAGTGTCTTCAGGAGCCACGTATTGCGTCTCTTGTTCAGAATCATCGCCACCGTGTTCTTCACGTGTAATGAGAGCCAAAGTGTCCTCATCATAGTCACTAGCGGACTCATACCCACCATCCTCGGTAGCAATCATCACACGCTGAGATTTGCATTCTCTCGCATAATGACCTCTTCCCTTACAACGACGACAAATAATATCACTTGTGTGCCCTGTTGATGCCATGGAAGAAGAAGAACTCTGTGCAGGCCCGCTAGGTGTGCTCTTGGCAGATAGTGGTGGTTGTGCCTGCTTCCTTGTATCACGGCTGGAGGTGGCAGCTGATGGAGGTGTCGGTGCAATAGAATGTGTGGAAGTAGAGGATGCACGCGGTGTCCACGATGAAGGTCGACCTGCAGAAAAGTTAGTCCGCGCCAATGCCTGTCGATCCTGCACTTCACGTTCAGCTTTACAAGCAAGATGGAATAAACGAGTGATATTATTATACTCCTTATACTCTAGAATGGTCTGAATCTCTCTATTTAATCCACCCATAAAACGTGCAAGCATAGCTTCATTCTCCTCTACAATACCACATCTAATCATGCCAGTTTGTAAGTCCTGATAATATTCTTCTACAGAATTTTTTTCCTTGTCTTAAGCGCTGCAATTTTTGAAGTAATTCACGTTGATAATATGGTGGAACCCAACGAGTACGCATAGCAGTTTTCAAAGCAGCCCAAGTAGTTGGAATAGGATATAATCTACAATGTTCAGACCACCACACACATGCAAAACTAGTAAAAGCACAAACAGCAGCAGCAACACGTCTCTCCTCGGGGTATTGTAAACATGTAAAACGTTGTTCAGTTTCTAACTCCCAAGTAAGATATATATCAGGAACATATCTACCCTCAAATGGTGGAATATTCAATTTCAGTTTAGGAAGATGGTCATGATCTCGTACCTGAGCTGGGAATGCAGCCCTACCATTGAGATTATTTGCATGTGGACGACCTGGTGCTGGTACGTAGTTTTGATTTTGATCAACCTCATCCTCGTAATCGCCTGCATAATCGTCCTTCTCAGCGGCAGCGGGAGCCATAGAAGCATCAACAGTAGGTGCAGCGGCACCAGAAGTTTGACCAGGCTCAAGGGGAACGCGCTGTGCTCGTCCCACTTGATTTGGAAGGCGACGTTGTTGTTGTTGTAGAGGTGCGACAGGTGCATCCGGCGGTGGTTGTGGAAGACGCGCGAGCAATTCATTAAACTTGTTATCGAGCTCTGATACCACTTGATAGAGGCGAGGGTGTCCCGATCTTTCGATGAGATGATAGCTATCGTTTTTGGTGGAGTAGACTTTGACGATCCGACTATGAACGTGCGAGGACGTCGCGCCTTAGCAATCGCTAAACCAACTCCGAGAGGTTATTGACCACGCCGGAGCACAATCAACCTGACCACGAGGGTCTATCTCCTGCAAGCAAACGAAGAACAAGCAAGAAACTAAGATTTGCAATCTGGATATTGCGAATATAAGATGAAAGCTTTATTGATCAAGTTGGGGTTCTGTGACGTCTTGGTCTGGTCGTTGAACACAAACGAAGTACGCGAAGTTGCAGATATGGCGAACTTTTAATCTAAACAAAACCCAAGTCTAAACGACGCCCTAAGGGCTGTATATATGGAGGAAGAAGGGGGAATTTCGTGGCCCTTGGAGGAGGGATCCGAAACCAACCCTAACTCTTGTTTTCCCACACATACGGACTCTAAAAACTGCCTATACTTAAGTATTTCGAAATTACATGGGCTTGGCCCAATAATAAGGTGACGCAGCACCTATAATAGCCTCTGGACGAAATTTATGAAGTGGCATCTTGTATATTTCGTCCAAGGCTTCATGCACGCATTAAGGTGGCTTCAATGTCCTGAAATCATCACTTGTAACTCCGTTCTTGTTCCCCTTGCGCATGCCATTATCTCCATGCCTGGTCTTGCTCCAGTGTTCATCCCTCTTATCCATGCCAGGCCCTTCATTTGTATGTAAGACAAATGTATCCAATTTAGGCAGCATCATATTCTCATGAACATTAGAATCATTACTAAGAAACGAAAGTACCTGATAATTTAATTGGCGTGCGCGAGCTCTAGTAATTGGTCCAGTGTATGTAGCAGTAGGTGCTGTGGGTGTAACAATGGTATTGATGTCCTCATCATGGTTGCTAATAAAAATGCTCCTATTGATTTTAATGATATGCATTTGTCTACTTTGATTGAGCAAAATAGTGATACCATAGATGTGAACTTTATTTCGTGAAACAACTTTAATAACAATGCTTATAGAGGTAATTTTAATGCTAGGCCTTTTCCTAGTAATTCCTCTAATAGTTATGGTAATTCCTATGGTAATCCTTCTTATAATAATAATAGGAACACCTCTGATCTTGAGAATAATATTAAAGAATTTATCAATACTCAAAAAGTTTTCAATGCTACAATCGAAGAAAAGCTGAATAAGATTGATGATATGTCTAGAAGTATTGATAGAATTTCTCATGATGTGGAAAATCTCAAGATGAAAATGTTTGTGACTAAGGTTGAGGAATCTATTAAAGCTCTTTATGTTTCTATGGATGAAAGTAAGAAAAGAACCGCTATGCTTAGAGCTAGACGAGAATTTTTAGAAAAAGCATTTTTTAGTGATTGCTTTCATAAAAGTGATGAAGATCTTAAAATGATTGGTGTTTCTTCTATTGATTCCTTGTTTAGTAAAATTAAGATTGATGATAAAGGGACTGGAGAAGAGTCAACTTTAGCTAGAAGTCGTCCTGATAATTTGGAGGGTGAAAATCTTGTTGAAAATTTTGATAAAAGTGGGTTTGAAGAGGTCAAGACTTTAATTAGTGATGTGCCCCCTGTTTTGGATTACAAAGACTTTAATTATGATAGTTGCTCTTTGGTTGATTGTATTTCTTTGTAGCAATCCATGATAAATTCACCCCATGCCTATGAACAAAATAAAGCTTTTACTAAACATATTGTTGATGCTATGATGAAAGCTTTTGAAGAAAAGTTGGAATTAGAAGTTTCAATTCCTAGAAAACTACATGATGAATGGGAACCTACTATCAAAGTCAAGATTAAAAATTATGAGTGTTTTGCTTTATGTGACTTGGGTGCTAGTGTTTCTACAATTCCTGAATCTTTGTGTGATGTGCTTGGTCTTACCGATATTGAAGAATGCTCTTTAAATTTGCAGTTGGCGGATTCTACTATTAAAAAGCCTATGGGAAGAATTAATGATGTTCTTATTCTTGCAAATAGGAATTATGTGCCCATAGATTTTATTGTTCTTGATATTGATTACAATCCGTCTTGCCCAATTATTCTTGGTAGACCGTTTTTACGTACTATTGGTGCCGTGATTGATATGAAAGAAGGCAATATTAAATTTTAATTTCCACTAAGGAAGGGTATGGATCACTTCCCTAGGACAATAATTAGGCCACCTTATGAATCAATCATGAGGGCATCTTATGGATCTCGAAACAAAGTTGACAACACGTAGATCTTTTGCGTTATGCCTAGCTAGGGGCGTAAAATGATAGCGCTCGTTGGGAGGCAACCCAACTTGTATCTTTTTGCTTTTTGGTTTTCTTGCTGTTTTAAATAAAATACCCAATTATTCCTCTGGTTAGATGTGTTTTTGTGGTTTAAATTAGTGTTTGTGCCAAGCAAAGCCTTTGGGGTGATTTCAGTGATAGTTGATTTGATCTTGCTGAAAAACAGAAACTTCTGCGCTCACGAAAATATTTTTTATTTTTTACAGAAGAGCGATTTTGAGTTGATTATTTTTGCAGAAGATTAATAAACAAATTTCATACGTTTTACTAATTTTTCAGAATTTTCGGAGTTATAGAAATATTCAAAATATCCAGATTGCTACAGACTGTTCTGTTTTTGACAGATTCTGTTTTCTTTGCGTTGTGTGCTTGTTTTGATGATTCTATGGTTTTATTTGAAGAGGTTTTGCCATAGAAAAGTTGGAATACAGTAGATATAATGCAAAAATAAAATAAGAATGGGTTTACAACAATACTTAAAGTAGTGATTTGTTTTCTTATACTAACGGATCTCACGAAGGTTTTTCTGAGTTTTGTGTGATTGAAGTTTTCAAGTTTTGGGTGATATTACGATGGATGAAGGAATAAGGATTAGCAAAAGGCTAAGCTTGGGGATACCCAAGGCACCCCAAGATAATATTCAAGAAGTATCAAGCAACTAAGCTTGGGGATGCCCCCTAGTGTAATCCCCTCTTTCTTCTAACGACCATCGGTATTTTACATGGAACTATATTTTTATTCGTCACATATTATGAGTTTTGCTTGGAGTGTCTTGTATGATTTGAGTCTTTGCTTGTTTTGTTTTTTTGTTTTAAGTCTTGAATCCTTGCTGGACACACCTTTTTGAGAGAGCCAAAAACTATGCTATGTTTGCTCCTATGCTTCACTTAAATTTTTTAGAGCCTTGGAATTCCTCTAGTGCTTCACTTATATCTTTTTTGAGCACGGTGTGCTTTGTTATTTTTGAAGAAATGCTCTCATTCTTCACTTAGATTTATTTGGGAGTTAGTAAAAATTTTAAGAAATTCTCTCTTGCTTCACTTAGAATTTGAGAGAAAGAAATATTATGCTCATGTTCTTCACTTATATTTGTTTGAGCTTATTAAAAGCAACATATGAAACTAGTCCCAAAGTGATAGATATCCAAGAAGGATAAAATAAAAACTTTCATGAAGATCATTGGACAAAATAAACTTGATTCCTTGTAATAGTTTTGAGATATGACGATATAATATGTGAGCCATGTTGATGAGTAATTGTGCTTTAGTAAGAATATTGGTGTTAAGGTTTGTGATTCCCTATGCAAGTACGAAAGTCAATAGTTATGCAATGAAATTATATCTTACTTATGGTGCATTATTTGGTGTTACTTATGCTTAATGCTTGCTTATGAGATTATTCGTTTCTTGGTTGGGCGCTTCTCAATCTTTTTGCTATCCTTCATTTGCACCAAGTATGATCACTACTTGTGCATCCAAAACTCTTTAAACCAGTTTTGCCATATGAGTCCACTATACCTACCTATATGTGCTATTTCCATGCCGTTCTAAGCAAATTTGTATGTGCCATCTCTAATTTTCAAAATAAATTTCTCTTTTGTGTGCTCCTACCACTCGCGAGGCGGTGAGGGGTGGCCGATATTTTTCAAGCTAGATGTGTTATTCTCACGATGAGTGTTTATCCACTTGTCATTGCACGAGAGTACGGCAAAGGTATTAGGGATGCTCTGTCCCGAAATGAAAAATGAATTTACTTTATGTTGTCAAATAATAAATTCCTTGGAAAGTGTTGGTATGGAGGGCACCCGTGGATACGGCTAGCCATGGAAAGTGAAAGAAATAGTGGAAAAAGGAATAAACTTTATTTTCTGTTTGGGAACCGCCTATGATATATCTAGCATGGAAAGTGTTGGGAGCTCTAAGTCGTTTTCGTTGGTGGGAAAAGTATGCCTCTCAAAATGTTTTTATCTCTCAATTTAAGCTTTGAGCTCTGGCACCTCTACAAATCCCTACTTCCCTCCGCGAAGGGCCTTTCTTTACTTTATGCAATTTTTATTTTTAATTTGAGTCTCCATCTTCTCTTATAAAGCACCAACTAAGGGGCACTATGATCGTACTTGAGCATTGGGTGTAGCTAATATTCGAGTATGTTTCATGAATAGATTAATGATTGAGCATGAAGGGCTAGGGATAACTTGCTTTAGCGTTGATATTTTGAAAGACATGGTTGCTTATTGATATGCTTGAGTGTTTAAGTTATCATGTCAAAACTAGACTATTGCTTTGAACCATTTAAAAGTCCAAATGTCCATGCTATTAAGAAAAGAATATGTGATGAACATGTTAGGCAGCATTCCACATCAAAAAATTTGTTTTTATCATTTACCTACTCGAGGACGAGCAGGAATTAAGCTTGGGGATGCTGATACGTCTCCAACGTATTTATAATTTTTTATTGTTCTATGCTGTTATATTATCATTCTTGGATGTTTTACAATCATTTTATATCATTTTTTGGTACTAACCTATTGACATAGTGCCCAGTGCCAGTTGTTGTTTTCTGCATGTTTTTTACATCGCAGGAAATCAATACCAAACGGAGTCCAAACGCAGCGAAACTTTTTGTGGTTTTTTTGGACCAGAAGACATCCAGTGGGCCGGAGAAGCACCTGGGGGGTGCTCCGAGGGGAGCACAACCCACCAGGGCGCGCTTGGAGGCCCAGGCACGCCCAGGTGGGTTGTGCCCACCTCGGGGGCCTCCCGCACCGCCTCTTTGCTCTATAAATACCCCAATATTCCAGAAACCCTAAGGGAGTGGACGGAAATCAATTCCAGCCGCCGCAAGTTCCAGAACCACCAGATCCAATCTAGACACCATCACGGAGGGGTTCATCATCCTCATTGGTGCCTCTCCGATGATGCGTGAGTAGTTCATTGTAGACCTTCGGGTCCGTAGTTAGTAGCTAGATGGCTTTCTCTCTCTCGTTTGATTCTCAATACAATGGTCTCTTGGAGATCCATATGATGTAACTCTTTTTTGCGGTGTGTTTGTTGGGATCCGATGAACTTTGAGTTTATGATCAGATCTATCTTTTTATCCATGAAAGTTATTTGAGTCTTCTTTGATCTCTTATATGCATGATTGCTTATAGCCTCGTATTTCTTCTCCGATATTTGGGTTTTGTTTGGCCAACTTGATCTATTTATCTTGCAATGGGAAGAGGTGCTTTGTGATGGGTTCGATCTTACGGTGCTTGATCCCAGTGACAGAAAGGGAAACGACACGTATGTATCGTTGCCATTAAGGATAACAAGATGGTGTCTATTTCTACATAAATAGATCTTGTCTACATCATGTCATCGTTCTTATTGCATTACTCCGTTTCTCCATGAACTTAATACACTAGATGCATGCTGGATAGCTGTCGATGTGTGGAGTAATAGTAGTAGATGCAAGCAGGAGTCGGTTTACTAATCTTGGACGTGATACCTATATAATGATCATTGCCTGGATATCGTCCTAAGTATTTGAAGTTCTATCAATTGCCCAACAGTAATTTGTTTCCACCGTTTGCTATTTTTCTCGAGAGAAGCCACTAGTGAAAACTACGGCCCCCGGGGTCTCTTCTTTAATATATTTCCCTTCAAGATCTATTTTGCTATTCGCTCTTTTATTTGCTTGCAACTTTTATTTTCAGATCTATTAATACAAAAACCCAAAAATACCTCGCTGAATTTTATTTGCTTTTATTTGCATCTTTCAATCTACTACAATTTTATCTATCTCGTTACCCGAAAGGGTTTCACAACCCCTTTAACACGTCGGGTTGCAAGTATTTGTTCTTTGTGTGCAGGAGCTGTTTACGTGGTGTTGCGTGGTTTGCCTACTGGTTTGATAACCTTGGTCTCATCACTAAGGGAAATACCTACCGTCGCTGTACTGCATCATCCCTCCCTCTCTGGGGAAAAACCGACGTTGTTCTAGCAGACATCAGCGGCCAACCTATCAAACCATAAAGTACTTCGCACATATGCGTGACTAACTTGGGATGATTCCAGAGGAAGCAAAAACAATCTTCTCGGATTCACGGGGTCAACTTGCATCGAATGCACATGAATTCGAGGAAGTCACTTCTTCCATCCAAGCATAAGCTTCATGAACAGGACACGAAGAAAATGCTTACACAAGTTTCCAACACTAGCTTAATGTTCAACATGAATCATGGAGAAGATAAAATGCTGCTGATGGGCTCAACAACAAGTCATCAAGATTTCCATGAGTATGGAATTCCACAACTATGTGAACAAGGCGATAGTATTGGCCAGACCCAAAAGATATAATGGTGTATGCTCGAGGGATAACCGCGAGTAAGACAAGATTACAAACATCGTTGGTTCTGATTTAATTTGACGATAGCCCATCCTCAAATTAAGGATTAAATCAGACAATAGACCCAACAACTAATCACGAAGATCGATCGATGAAGATATCATCTTTCTTCGACACACACAAACACAAGGATATCCTTTTGGAATGTACTAAGTCAGACAACGCTTTTATCTTCCAACTCTCCATGTTATTGTTTAGCTTATCCAACTAGTTAAGGATGGTTTATGGGAAAATCAACTTGATCACGAACTCAACATAACGGCCAGAGGACAACCCGGTGATACTTTCGAGAAGAGATTCGGAAAATCATGAACCACTGATATGTTATTAGGCTCGAGAACAATCTTGCTTTTCAAGGCAAGATGATATAACCAAAAGAGCAAGGGATTGACACAATCCTAACTCATTGATCGAAGAGTGCACCAGGAAATATGGACTAGGTAGCACGATCAATCTTAGGATGATGATTCAATAACCAGCACGCTAAGAATAAGAGTATTGTCTATTAACTACCAAGCAATGGGGTTGCTAGGAGTATTGATTTCACACATAAAAATTAACTTGTCAGCATTCCGGTTACAATAACACGGGAACCGAGGAATGAACAATGATGGCGAGAAGGATGACTTCATCAAGAATTCATAGGATGGTGTGCAATTCCCATTATATTCTTGACATAAGGAAGGTAATACTCCGAGGTAGAACAGAACAAAAGCTGGATTGGCATTTGGATCTGCGGAAAACAACTGCTTTCACCCAATCTAAGAAATGGATGAGGTATTGGAGTTTGTTTCTCCTAGTCATTCCGAAATAGAATGGCTTGACGGACCACAAGAGTAATAGGCATCGAAGAACATGAATACACTACTACTCCCGACTATCAACTGAAAGATGAGGGTCGAAATACAGCTACAAAGGGAACAACTCAAAGGAACACATGATTTTCTGAGTTGTGAATGCATAGATTAGCATGTCGAGCAAGTCCCGACATATTTCTTCCGGATAACCCATGCAGAAAGGTAGCACAGGCAGAGTAACAATATAGAATGGAGAACTCATCAGGAGCACTCTTGTTGTGATCTTTTGGTTCAAAAGAACTTCTGCCGAGGATGGTTCATGGTATTTGGAAGAGTGATATACCACTGACCTTGAGGACTATCACAACGGTTACTAATATCCTAAAGGAACAAGCAAACACTATCAACACGAAGTAAGTAGAGTGAGTCTTGGGTTCAAGAACCCAGAAATGGAATACCTACTAACTAAATAACATCACGAGATGCTTTCGAGATTGGTGGCCAGAATCATCACACTGGGAACACAAGACATGGCTAGGTTGCTAGGTGGTTCTCTAAGATACCCTAGTGTCATAATAATAGCTCCAACATATATGTCGAGGCAATGGAGTACCTCAACACACCGATTAGTGTGCTTAACCCGGCCTAAAAGGAAATCGGGAACAGGGAGGAAAGATTTGCAAATGCATTAGATTGTTTAGAAACCTAGGATGACTCGGACAACATAACGGTTGTAAATGCTCAAAAGATTTGAGACATCCTGTAAAATAACTAACAATACAATAAATGGATTCTGATGGAAGCACTGATCCGGGAAGGCTACAACTTTCCTGTAAGTCTCGAGCATAGTAACTCATCATCCTGATAGATAGATGAGAAAGCCTAGTTTCTTAACCCCGTAGAAAGATGAGGGTGACTCAGATCAGAAGGGCATAAGGTAAAGGAGTAAAAAGAGCCTTACGTTCCCTTCCACAATCAATTCCCTTATATAACTAGAGCAGTTCTAGACTAGCCTTCGACCAGTTTGGCTTGGTAATCCTACAGGCAGTCAGGCTCTGATACCAAAAGCTGTCGGGACCCCGATCCTAAGTCACACCGATCTAGTATGTAACACATCATATCACTTTGCGGCCTCACACACGGTATCCCCATGTCTCCAGCCTTACCTAGGCCGGGACCGTTTGCACCTTTTGGCTCACATATATGATTGTGTCGCTAGCATCCATATGACAGAGAACCCGGGACGACATGACTAGTCGTAAACCCAAGGTGGCACAAACTTACGGGGACATGCATACATGACCTAGAAATGCACGTGTCGGTCAGCAGCGAGTATAACCGGGTTGTAGCAAGCTATCAAGACTCCGGTAAACACCGCGTGACATTTCCCCGAAGGGACAGATACAGGAGCAAAGAAGGACACATGCTGGTCAATCCATGTGTTCCAGAGCAGTAGCAAGCTGGCTTACCATGGCTCAGTGGAATCACCAGGAGGCATTTCCCCATAAGGAAGGCTACCAAGAATAAACAACTAGGTGTCGGATCCCACACATAGCAATACACATTACACGTACACATAACATGCAAGTATGTCCTGTACAACATGGCATGACAACATAACTCAACAACTCATATAGATAAAGGCCCAGAAGAGCCATCATAGCATTTATTAGAAGCAGTGGGTCTCATGACCCTTCACACAAAGTCATACAAGCCAAGCAGAAGCATAAACATGTCTGAGTACAGACATCTGAAAAGAGAGAAGGCTAGAAAGCATGTCTATCTACAAGACCCTCCATTGGAACCAGACCTCTGTCTGGGATTCCCAAGCTAATTATCGAAGCCCACGTGAAACTACTAGTGAGAACAAATGATAGAGGTGAGGATGTCCCGATCTTTCGATGAGATGATAGCTATCGTTTTTGGTGGAGTAGACTTTGACGATCCGACTATGAACGTGCGAGGACGTCGCGCCTTAGCAATCGCTAAACCAACTCCGAGAGGTTATTGACCACGCCGGAGCACAATCAACCTGACCACGAGGGTATATCTCCTTCAAGCAAACGAAGAACAAGCAAGAAACTAATATTTGCAATCTGGATATTGCGAATATAAGATGAAAGCTTTATTGATCAAGGTGGGGTTCTGTGACGTCTTGGTCTGGTCGTTGAACACAAACGAAGTACGCGAAGTTGCAGCTATGGCGAACTTTTAATCTAAACAAAACCCACAGTCTAAACGGTGCCCTAAGGGCTGTATATATGGAGGAAGAGGAGGGGATTTCGTGGCCCTTGAAGGAGGGGTCCGAAACCAACCCTATCTCTTGTTTCCCCACACATACGGACTCTAAAAACAGCCTATACTCAAGTATTTCGAATTTACATGGGCCTGGCCCAATAATAAGGTGACGCAGCACCTATAATAGCCTCTGGACGAAATTTATGAAGTGACATCTTGTATATTTCGTCCAAGGCTTCCTGCACTCATTATGGTGGCTTCAAAGTCCTGAAATCATCACTTGTAACTCCGTTCTTGTTCCCCTTGTGCATGCCATCATCTCCATGCTTGAACTTGCTCCAAGGTTCCTCTTTCTTGTCCAAGCTAGGCCCTTCATTTGTAAGCAAAACAAATGTATCCAATTTAGGCAGCATCATATTCTCATGAACTTTAGAATCATTACCAAGAAACGAAAGTACCTGATATTTTAATTGGCGTGCGCGAGCTCTAGTAATTGGTCCAGTATGTATAGAAGCAGGGGCTGTGGGTGTAACAATGGTATTGATGTCCTCATCATCCTCCCCTTCTTGAAATGAAGTCGTCCTCGACGGAAGCTCATCTTCCTCACCCAAATAAGGCTTCAGATCTGCAATGTTAAAAGTGGGACTAACCCCAAAATCTGCAGGCAGCTCAAGTTTATATGCATTATCATTTATTTTCTCTAACACCTTAAAAGGACCATCAGCACGTGGGATTAGCTTTGATTTGCGCAAATCAGGAAATCTATCCTTACGCAAATGTAACCAAACAAGATCTCCAGGTGCAAACACAACATGTTTTCTACCCTTATCTCCAGCAAGTTTATATTTAGCATTCATACGCTCAATGTTCTCCTTAGTTAACTCATGCATTTTTAAGATCAATTCAGCACGTTGTTTAGCATCAAAATTAACCTTCTCCGAAGATGGAAGAGGCAACAAATCAATTGGTGCACGAGGAAGGAAACCATACACAATTTCAAAAGGACACATCTTAGTAGTAGAATGCAATGAACGATTATAAGCAAATTCAATATGAGGCAAGCATTCTTCCCACATTTTCTTGTTATTCTTCAAAACACCCCTAAGCATAGTAGACAATGTTCTATTGACTACTTCAGTTTGTCCATCAGTTTGGGGGTGACATGTAGTACTAAAAAGTAGTTTAGTCCCCAACTTAGCCCATAAACATCTCCAAAAGTGGCTAAGAAATTTAGTATCACGATCTGAAACAATAGTATTTGGCACACCATGCAAGCGTATAATTTCACGAAAGAACAAATCAGCAACATTAACAGCATCATCGCTTTTATGACATGGTATAAAGTGTGCCATTTTCGAGAACCTATCCACGACAACAAATATGCTATCCCTCCCCTTCTTTGTTCGAGGTAAACCTAAAACAAAGTCCATAGATATATCCTCCCAAGGAACACTAGGTACAGGCAAAGGCATATATAAACCATGAGGATTGAGTCGTGACTTAGCTTTTTGACATGTAGTGCAGCGAGCAACAAAACGCTCAACATCCCGTCTCATCTTTGGCCAAAAGAAATGTGTAGCAAGTATAGCCTCCGTCTTCTTCACGCCAATGTGTCCCATTAATCCTCCTCCATGCGCCTCCCGCAACAACAAAAGACGAACAGAGCTAGCTGGAATGCATAGCGTGTTAGCACGAAACACAAATCCATCGTTAACGACGAACTTGTTCCATGTTCTCCCTTCCTTACAATTCTGCAATACATCTTTAAATTCAGCATCATGCACATATTGATCTTTGATAGTCTCCAAACCAAATATTTTAAAGTCAAGTTGTGAAAGCATAGTATAACGACGAGACAATGCATCAGCAATAACATTTTCTTTACCCTTCTTGTGTTTAATGACATAAGGGAAAGTCTCAATAAATTCAACCCATTTAGCATGTCTACGGTTCAGTTTTGCTTGACTCTTAATGTGTTTCAAAGATTCATGATCAGAATGTATAACAAATTCTTTGGGCCATAAATAATGTTGCCATGTTTCTAAGGTCCGAACAAGAGCATATAATTCTTTATCATAAGTAGAATAGTTCAGACTAGGCCCACTCAATTTTTCAGAAAAGTATGCAACAGGTTTGCCATCTTGTAATAAAACACCTCCTAATCCAATTCCACTAGCATCACATTCAAGCTCAAAAGTCTTATTAAAATCAGGAAGTTGGAGTAAAGGAGCATGTGTCAACTTATCTTTCAATACCGTGAAGGCTTCTTCCTGTGAGGTACCCCAAACAAAAGGCACATCCTTCTTTGTAAGCTCATTGAGAGGTGTAGCAATGGTGCTGAAATCTCTCACAAAACGCCTATAGAAACCAGCGAGTCCAAGAAAACTCCTCACTTGAGTGACCGTTTTGGGCTGTGGCCAACTCTCAATAGCTTCAATCTTGGCTTTATCAACTTCAATTCCCTGTGGAGTAACAACATAGCCAAGAAAAGATACTCGGTCGGTGCAAAAGGTGCACTTCCCAAGGTTACCAAACAAACGTGCATCACGTAAAGCAATAAAAACAGCACATAAATGTTCCAAATGTTCCTCCAAAGATCTGCTATAAATCAGTATATCATCAAAATAGACTACCACAAATCGTCCAATGAAAGCACGTAAAACTTCGTTCATTAATCTCATGAAAGTACTAGGTGCATTAGTTAACCCAAAAGGCATGACTAACCACTCATATAAACCGAACTTAGTTTTAAATGCTGTTTTCCATTCATCTCCCAATTTCATACGAATTTGATGGTATCCACTACGCAAATCAACTTTGGAGAATATTGTAGAGCCACTCAATTCATCAAGCATATCATCTAGCCTAGGAATAGGATGACGATATGATGAGGACATCAATACCATTGTTACACCCACAACCCCTGCTTCTATACATACTGGACCAATTACTAGAGCTCGCGCACGCCAATTAAAATATCAGGTACTTTCGTTTCTTGGTAATGATTCTAAAGTTCATGAGAATATGATGCTGCCTAAATTGGATACATTTGTTTTGCTTACAAATGAAGGGCCTAGCTTGGACAAGAAAGAGGAACCTTGGAGCAAGTTTAAGCATGGAGATGATGGCATGCACAAGGGGAACAAGAACGGAGTTACAAGTGATGATTTCAGGACTTTGAAGCCACCATAATGAGTGCAGGAAGCCTTGGACGAAATATACAAGATGTCACTTCATAAATTTCGTCCAGAGGCTATTATAGGTGCTGCGTCACCTTATTATTGGGCCAGGCCCATGTAATTTCGAAATACTTGAGTATAGGCTGTTTTTAGAGTCCGTATGTGTGGGGGAACAAGAAATAGGGTTGGTTTCGGACCCCTCCTTCAAGGGCCACGAAATCCCCTCCTCTTCCTCCATATATACAGCCCTTAGGGCACCGTTTAGACTTTGGGTTTTGTTTAGATTAAAAGTTCGCCATAGCTGCAACTTCGCGTACTTCGTTTGTGTTCAACGACCAGACCAAGACGTCACAGAACCCCACCTTGATCAATAAAGCTTTCATCTTATATTCGCAATATCCAGATTGCAAATCTTAGTTTCTTGCTTGTTCTTCGTTTGCTTGCAGGAGATAGACCCTCGTGGTCAGGTTGATTGTGCTCCGGCGTGGTCAATAACCTCTCGGAGTTGGTTTAGCGATTGCTAAGGCGCGACGTCCTCGCACGTTCGTAGTCGGATCGTCAAAGTCTACTCCACCAAAAACGATAGCTATCATCTCATCGAAAGATCGGGACACCCTCGCCTCTATCATTACCCTTCTTGTGTTTAATGACATAAGGGAAAGTCTCAATAAATTCAACCCATTTAGCATGTCTACGGTTCAGTTTTGCTTGACTTTTAATGTGTTTCAAAGATTCATGATCAGAATGTATAACAAATTCTTTGGGCCATAAATAATGTTGCCATGTTTCTAAGGTCCGAACAAGAGCATATAATTCTTTATCATAAGTAGAATAGTTCAGACTAGGCCCACTCAATTTTTCAGAAAAGTATGCAACAGGTTTGCCATCTTGTAATAAAACACCTCCTAATCCAATTCCACTAGCATCACATTCAAGCTCAAAAGTCTTATTAAAATCAGGAAGTTGGAGTAAAGGAGCATGTGTCAACTTATCTTTCAATACCGTGAAGGCTTCTTCCTGTGAGGTACCCCAAACAAAAGGCACATCCTTCTTTGTAAGCTCATTGAGAGGTGCAGCAATGGTGCTGAAATCTCTCACAAAACGCCTATAGAAACCAGCGAGTCCAAGAAAACTCCTCACTTGAGTGACCGTTTTGGGCTGTGGCCAACTCTCAATAGCTTCAATCTTGGCTTTATCAACTTCAATTCCCTGTGGAGTAACAACATAGCCAAGAAAAGATAATCGGTCGGTGCAAAAGGTGCACTTCCCAAGGTTACCAAACAAACGTGCATCACGTAAAGCAATAAAAACAGCACGTAAATGTTCCAAATGTTCCTCCAAAGATCTGCTATAAATCAGTATATCATCAAAATAGACTACCACAAATCGTCCAATGAAAGCACGTAAAACTTCGTTCATTAATCTCATGAAAGTACTAGGTGCATTAGTTAACCCAAAAGGCATGACTAACCACTCATATAATCCAAACTTTGTTTTAAATGCTGTTTTCCATTCATCCCCCAATTTCATACGAATTTGATGGTATCCACTACGCAAATCAACTTTGGAGAATATTGTAGAGCCACTCAATTCATCAAGCATATCATCTAGTCTAGGAATAGGATGACGATAACGAATAGTAATATTATTAATGCCTCTACAATCAACACACATACGCGATGTACCATTCTTTTTCGGCACTAGAATAATAGGAACAGCACAAGGACTAAGGGATTCGCGTATATAACCTTTGTCGAGCAACTCCTGGACTTGACGCATAATCTCCTTTGTCTCCTCTGGATTAGTACGGTATGGTGCACGGTTGGATAGCGATGCACCGGGAATTAAGTCAATCTGATGCTCAATCCCTCGAATAGGTGGTAATCCCGGAGGCACATCTTGTGGAAAGACGTCGGCGAACTCCTGCAAAATGTTAGTAACAGCAGGAGGCAAAGAGGAAGGCATGTCCTCGAATGAAAATAATGCCTCTTTGCACACAAAAGCATAGCAAACAGATTTGCTGAAATCTAGATCATCAATATCAGATTTGGTGGCAAGTAAACATGCACTTTTCAATTTAATTTCAAAAGCAACACTAGATGGTTTATTATGAGGATTCATTTGTTGCTCAAATTCTTTTGCCACAATCTGATTTTCACTCTTATTTTGCTCCTGTTTTGCCTTACTAGCTCTATTAATATCATCTTTCAAAATAGAATCAGGAGACATAGGAAGCAAAGTAATATGTTTATCCTTATGAACAAGAGTATACTGATTGTTTCTACCATGGTGTACAGAACTTTTATCAAATTGCCATGGTCTACCAAGTAATAAGGAACATGCTTGCATGGGTACCACATCACAATCAACAAAATCAGCATACGTAGAGATACTAAAATGCACACGAACAGTACGTGTTACCTTAACCTTGCCGCTGTTGTTGAACCATTGGATATAGTAAGGATGTGGATGTGGTCTTGTGGTGAGAGAGAGCTTCTCCACCATCTCCATGCTAGCCAAGTTGTTGCAGCTCCCTCCATCTATGATGACGCGAACAGAACGTTCCTTCACAACTCCCTTTGTATGGAACAAATTATGCCCCTGATTTTGCTCAGCTTTTGTGACCTGCACACTCAAAACACGTTGAGCAACAAAACATTCATACCTGTCAGCGTCTTCAGGAGCCATGTATTGCGTCTCTTGTTCAGAATCATCTCCACCGTGTTCTTCACGTGTAATGACAGCCAAAGTCTCCTCATCATAGTCACTAGCGGACTCATACCCACCATCCTCGGTAGCAATCATCACACGCTGAGATTTGCATTCTCTCGCATAATGACCTCTTCCCTTACAACGACGACAAATAATATCACTTGTATGCCCTGTTGATGCCATGGAAGAAGAAGAACTCTGTGTAGGCCCGGTAGGTGTGCTCTTGGCAGATAGTGGTGGTTGTGCCTGCTTCCTTGTATCACGGCTGGAGGTGGCAGCTGATGGAGGTGTCGGTGCAATAGAATGTGTGGAAGTAGAGGATGCACGTGGTGTCCACGATGAAGGTCGACCTGCAGAAAAGTTAGTCCGCGCCAATGCCTGTCGATCCTGCACTTCACGTTCAGCTTTACAAGCAAGATGGAATAAACGAGTGATATTATTATACTCCTTATACTCTAGAATGGTCTGAATCTCTCTATTTAATCCACCCATAAAACATGCAAGCATAGCTTCATTCTCCTCAACAATACCACATCTAATCATGCCAGTTTGTAATTCCTGATAATATTGTTCTACAGAATTTTTTCCTTGTCTTAAGCGCTGTAATTTTTGAAGTAATTCACGTTGATAATATGGTGGAACCCAACGAGTACGCATAGCAGTTTTCAAAGCAGCCCAAGTAGTTGGAATAGGATATAATCTACAATGTTCAGACCACCAGACACATGCAAAACTAGTAAAAGCACAAACAGCAGCAGCAACACGTCTCTCCTCGGGATATTGTAAACATGTAAAACATTGTTCAGTTTCTAACTCCCAAGTAAGATATATATCAGGAACATATCTACCCTCAAATGGTGGAATATTCAATTTCAGTTTAGGAAGATGGTCATGATCTCGTACCTGAGCTGGTAATGCAGCCCTACCATTGCGATTATTTGCATGTGGACGACCTGGTGGTGGTGGTTGCACGTAGTTCTGATTTTGATCAACCTCATCCTCGTAATCGCCCGCATAATCATCCTCCTCAGCGGCAGCAGGAGCCATAGAAGCATCAACAATAGGTGCAGCGGCACCAGAAGTTTGACCAGGCTCAAGGGGAACGCGCTGTGCTCGTCCCACTTGATTTGGAAGGCGACGTTGTTGTTGTTGTAGAGGTGTGACAGGTGCAGCCGGCGGTGGTTGTGGGAGACGCGCGAGCAATTCATTAAACTTGTTATCGAGCTTTGTTTCGAACGTCTTCTCAATTCCGTCTATCTTCTCCATGGCCTCTTCAAATCTGTTTAGCACATCTTGCACCTGTCCACTCATCATTTGCTGAAATTTATCATGTAGCTGTTTGTTCGTCATGTTCTCCCAATCAGTCTCATCGGCTTGTGATCCTGCCATGGTTAGCAGCAATAGAAACACTCAAGAATATGATCCTACAGACTACTGGGAAGTGGTGGTGGTGGTGTATCACAAAACCGTCAAGCGAATCTCAAATGCTTACCAGTTCTTACCCAGCAGCAGGTGGTGATCGGCAACCGTTGTAGTCAAAACTCTTAAAGATTGGACAGAGCGATTGCCAGGTGGTGTCAAACGCACGACGTAGATGTATGTGGTGCTGGGAAGGCTTATGATATGGTAGCAAAAAGGGTCAGCAATAATCAATTCAGAGATGCAAAGTTGAATAAACGCTCAACGACGGTACTGTGCTGGTCCTAGGCTAGACCGTACTAGAGACGCGAGCCTAGAACACTAACAAAATCACGGCGCGGCACATAAACTAGGGAAGAGCACACTCTAAAAAAAATTCGTTTTTTTTTGCGCTCTTTTTTTTTTGCGCTCCTTTTTTTTTTGCAAAAAAAATCACTATAATGGCGAGTGTCTCAAAACTCTTCCCAAGTCAAACTATCAGGATTGGCATGAAAATTTTTTTTGACAATTTTTTTTTCGGAAATCAGGGCAGCGACGACGAAAAAGTGCGACAAAAAATCACTATGATGCGAGTGTCTCAAACCGCTCCCTGGGACCTAAATAGGATAGGGAAAAAATATTTTTGACTGCAAAATTTTTGGCCTAAAAACTGCCCGGGGTCTCTAGACTTTTTTTTTAGAGTAGGATATGGCAGCGGTGGCGGTATATGGCAGCGGTGGTGGTATATGGTGCGGCGGCGGCGTGACAAACTGTGACAGAACTCGAAACTCTAAGACTAGACGCTAAGACCAGCAACTAGACACGACGATGCAACCACAAATCACAAAAGCAAAAACCCTAAAAGATTATGCAAAGGCTCAGATTGGTTGGATATGATGAACTAACCCTAATTTTTTTTTTGGCTTTTTCGTGGACTGTAGGTATGAAGAACAGACTCGATCTAAACTATGAAAAACTGTAAAATCTCACCGAGCAACCTGGAAATCTGATACCACTTGATAGAGGTGAGGAGTGATGAGGACATCAATACCATTGTTACACACACACCAGCCCCATGCTTCTATACATACTACCAATTACTAGAGCTCCGCCACGCCATTAAAATATCAGGTACTTTCGTTTCTTGGTAATGATTCTAAAGTTCATGAGAATATGATGCTGCCTAAATTGGATACATTTGTTTTGCTTACAAATGAAGGGCCTAGCTTGGACAAGAAAGAGGAACCTTGGAGCAAGTTCAAGCATGGAGATGATGGCATGCACAAGGGGAACAAGAACGGATTTCAAGTGATGATTTCAGGACTTTGAAGCCACCATAATGAGTGCAGGAAGCCTTGGACGAAATATACAAGATGTCACTTCATAATTCGTCCAGAGGCTATTATAGGTGCTGCGTCACCTTATTTTGGGCCAGGCCCATGTAATTTCGAATACTTGAGTATAGGCTGTTTTTAGAGTCCGTATGTGTGGGGAAACAAGAGATAGGGTTGGTTTCGGACCCCTCCTTCAAGGGCCACGAAATCCCCTCCTCTTCCTCCATATATACAGCCCTTAGGGCACCGTTTAGACTTTGGGTTTTGTTTAGATTAAAAGTTCGCCATAGCTGCAACTTCGCGTACTTCGTTTGTGTTCAACGACCAGACCAAGACGTCACAGAACCCCACCTTGATCATAAAGCTTTCTCTTATATTCGCAATATCCAGATTGCAAATCTTAGTTTCTTGCTTGTTCTTCGTTTGCTTGCAGGAGATAGACCCTCGTGGTCAGGTTGATTGTGCTCCGGCGTGGTCAATAACCTCTCGGAGTTGGTTTAGCGATTGCTAAGGCGCGACGTCCTCGCACGTTCGTAGTCGGATCGTCAAAGTCTACTCCACCAAAAGATAGCTATCATCTCATCGAAAGATCGGGACACCCTCGCCTCTATCAAGTGGTATCAGATTCCCAGGTTGCTCGGTGAGATTTACAGTTTTTCGTAGTTTAGATCGAGTCTTCTTCATACCTACATTCCAGGAAAAAGCAAAAAAAAATTAGGGTTAGTTCATCATATCCGAACCAATCTGAGCCTTTGCATATCTTTTTAGGGTTTTTGCTTTGTTGAATTTGCGGTTGATCGTCGTGTCAAGTTGCTGGTCTTAGCGTCTAGTTCTTTAGAGTTTCGAGTTCTGTTCACAAGTTGTCACGCCCGCCGCACCATCATCATCGCCCCTACCATATACCACCACAGCTTATCTGCTATTTCTCTGAGTCCATATACCACCACCGATCCGAGTCCAATACCACCACCGATCCGATCCATATACACACCAATCGAGCCACATATACTACCGTCATATACCATCACCAGTCCGAAGTTCCACCAATTCATCTCTGCCACCAGTCCTAGTCCGAGTCCATATATTTATTCCTTTATTTTAAGTGCCAGATCACGCGATACTACGAGTCGTGAACAAGTCGGATTCCCCAATTTTCGTGCTACCCCAGAAGAAAAATAGTTCAGTTTCAAAAAAAAAAACAAGTCTAGAAAATTCTGGCTAGGCAGTTTTTAGACCATTTGTAGACTTTTCGAAAAAAAATTGTTGCGGAGCAAAAAAAGAGGAAAAAAAGTGCAAAAAAAAAGAAAGAAAAAATTCAGAGTGTGCTCCTCCCTTGTTTACGTGCGCGCCGTGATTTTTGTTAGTGTTCTAGGCTCGCGTCTCTAGCACGGTAGCCTAGGACCGCACAGTACCGTCGTTGAGAGTTTATTCAACATTGCATCTCTGAATTGATTATTGCTGACCCTTTTTGCTACATATCATAAGCCTCCCAGCTCCACATACATCTACATCGTGTGTTTGACACCACCTGGCAATCGCTCTGTCCAAGCTCTGAGAGTTTTGACTACAAAGGTTGCCGATCACCACCTGCTGCTGGGTAAGAACTGGTAAGAATTTGAGATTTGCTTGACGGATTGTGACCCACACCACACCACCACCACTTTCTAGTAGTCTGTAGGATCTATTCTTGTGTTTCTATTGCTGCTAACCATGGCAGGATCACAAGCCGACGAGATTGACTGGGAGAACATGACGACAGGAGTTGCATGATAATTTCAGCAAATGAGGAGTGGCCAGTGGGAGATGTGCTAAACAGATTTGAAGAGGCCATGGAGAAATAGATGGCATGGAGAAGTCGTTCGAGACAAAGCTGGATAACAAGTTTAATGAATTGCTCACGCGTCTTCCCCAACCACCACCGGTTGCACCTGTCGCACCTCTGCAACACAACAACAACGCCCCCTTCCAAATCAGTTCGTC
>JAAAXO010000313.1:5015-59590 GCA_011799875.1 Thinopyrum elongatum | reverse complement strand
GAAGAAGAAGGGGGCTTGAGGATCGAAGGAGGGGAAGATGGAAAACATTTGGATCGAAACAAGAGAAAGAAAAAATACTGTAAAGTGACGCACGAATCTTGACACGGGCAGCAATGGCCATGGATTTGCCAATACCTAGCGTTACCATGCAATTTTCCACTTTCATGCGGCAATTTCCATCTCCAACTTCAACGTGGCTGCCTCGCCCGAGCATGAAGATGGCAGCACCAGCAAGTACATTCCCTTGATGGTTTTGTTAAATTCTTTGTTTCGGTTCACTATGTACACTCCTGGTTAAGTTTAGAGCTGAAGTAGCTCTTTTCTTGCAGATGCTAAATATATAGTGACGAGTTCTAATTTTTAACTAGACAATGCAAGTTTAAATAATGACACGACTTGATCAATTTTGTAGGTGCAATTAGTTAAACGGCATCATCGTTCATTCATGTATAGCAGCGTAAACACTATCGGGGCCAACATGGACGGCGTACGACGGGTGGCGAGGATTCGAGCGGGCATGGCCGGCCGGGAGAGGGATTCTTGACTCGGGTGAAAAATCTGCATATATATAGTATGGGAAGGCCGGTTCGGTGGGTGGTCTGAACGGGCTGGTGCTCGGCTCACTTGGAATTAGCGGTGGCCATGTTGGTCGGAGACGATCGAGGGAGCAGAGAAGACGGTACCATAGGTAGCACATGCGGTCCGGTTGGCTGCAGGTGCAGAACAGGGACACATGTATACGGCTGTAAGGGGTGGGAGTGAGACAATAGCCTAGCTAGCTAGGAGGCGCGGATCGGCCGGGATGGCAGGAAGCTTCTGCAATGCATGCAAGTTTGCAAACCACCGCACTGAGATTGGAGCATGGCTGGCGGCAATCAACAAGACGACCACACGCCATGGCCGGAAGTGGGCAAGAAGCAGGGTTCCTATGATCAGGTGGACATTTAGTTTGCGTGGTCAGTTGGTTTCCTTGATCTACTCTCGTGTCCGTCTGCAAAAAGCTCAACGAACCGAGGAACGATGGTGAAAAAGAAAAGAGCTTGAGGATCAGAGGAGGGAAAGATGGAAAACGTTTGGATCGAAACAAGAGAAAGAAAATGTTTTGATCGATGGAGGTGTACAAAAAAGTACATACGTCACGCTCATGAGGAGTAACATGTTGCGCGCAACGCAGCGCAGCATCTTCTTTTTTCTGTCGGATTCGGAATTCCAAAGAGCCAGACCCACATGCACGCATGCAAAAGTGGTGGAGAGCATGCATGCATGCATTGCATCCATCTTACCTACGGATTGCATCCAATCTAGCCGGTCATATATCCATCTTACGTATGGATTGGATCGCTGACGACACGTACGTATGGCCGGTCAATGAAACTGAATTCCGGTCGGGCTCACTGTCGATCCATCTATATAAGCTAGGCACCCAGGCAAGGCAAGCAGCTAGCCAGGTCAGGGTTCGATCCACGTACGTACCTAGCTACTTGATCCATCCATCTCGTACGTACCCTAGCTAGTGCTTACCTAGCTCTGCGATGGCCGACGGCGAGCTCCATCCTGCCACCGGCTACGTCTTCAACCCAGCAGAACACGAGCTCATCACGGAGTTCCTCCGCCCACGGATCGCCGCCGGACCGGACGGCTTCTTCGCCAGCAGCCTCATCCATGAGGCCGACGCCTACTCTGCCGCCCCTGGCGACCTCGTCGAGATGTATCAACACGCGCCAGGAACGGACAAGGGCGACGGGAAAGGGGGCGTGTGGTACTTCTTCACCCCTGCCCTTCGTCACCAGACCAAAGGCGGCCGCAGCGGCGGGAGGCGGCAGCGCGCCGTGGCCGCCGCCGGCGAGGGTTATGGTTGGCACTCGGAGAAGGGCGGGATCCCTGTGCTAGACAACCAAGGTAACCTCGTAGGCCATAGACGAAACCTCAGCTACGTCAACAAGTTGCCTGGAGAGAAAGAGAAGATCAGGATCGGCTGGTGCATGAACGAGTACGGCCTCCACACCGACGACAAGCAAGACCGCTTGGTGCTCTGCAAGGTCTGCGTGTCTCGTCACAGGAGCGAGACGACATACGACGAGGTCATCAATGCCCCCGGTTCCAGGAAAAGGAAGGCCGCCGACGTCCAGCATCTGGAGGCTCCACGTCCCCAGACCCCACGCCGCCAAGAACCGATCGTCCAACAACCCGGGATGCTTCAGGAGACCCAGCGCTGGTTCATGTCCGACCAAGGCGAGACATTGCCCCCCGGAGTAGTGGACGATGGCAAAGTGGATCCAGGAGGCTTCTTCACCGACATGTTTGAAGAATTTCCAGCGCTGCACGCCGAGGTGGCGCATGGGTTCTTGCCCGGCAAACTCAACGACGTCCAACAAGGCGGACCACACAATGAGGAGGCAGAGGATGATGACGGCGAATTCCAGTGCACGTTGGACGAACTGCTCGGCTTCTGCGACAACACGGCTGTGGCATGCCCCGTGCCAACGCCAACGATCATCTCCCGTGAGAGTGGATCGTTCCACCACGTGAGGGCCTGAGTGCGTGATGAACAACTCCGAAACCTGCATCCAGGAGATGATCCAAGAGATGATGTACTAGTCTAGCTTTTGATGTATGTGTTGTCATGGCACACAAGGTGTCTTGCTAGCTAATTGTACTGTGATGATGAACAAGCAATTAATTCGTGCACAGCTGCCTAATTGATTAATTTCTCTATTTTTTTCCATATACTCGTTTTGGAGTACATACGTAATGTTTAGTGTTTCAGTTTCTCTGTTCTTGATTTACATCTGATTCCTCATGCATATATTGATATACGTCCATGTTGAGAATAATTTGATTAGTAGAACTTTTCTATAATTAATAACCTTAATTAGATGGTTCTCGGTATAGACGGTGTTACGTATCACCTCTAGCAAGCGATAACGTCATTACCTTTATTTTCACTTGGTTGTTTTTCTTTTTCTCCTCTTGTGTTGATTTCATATATAAAAAAATCTAGACTATTATGGGTGAAATTTACATTTCACACATTTGAAAAAAAAATAGTTCATGTAAAAAAAGAAGTTCTCGGTCATTGAAAAATATGTAATAAAATTTAAAAAGTGTTTGACTATTCAAAATAAAATGTTATTGTACTTTCAAAAATGATTCATGACCTATATTGAGAAAAGCATTCACTTAATTAATAAAAAATTCTCTGGTAAATACATAAATAAAGTCAGACTATAAAACACTATACTAAAATAGAAAAATACCAAAGATAAAAAATGAGTTAAAACAAATAAAAATACCATAGCTGTTATGTTTCGAATTTTCACTATCAGGTAAGTTATTAGTTGGATCTTGTCTAGAATTTGTATCAGAATCATTGACTTCGTGATCTGTCGCAGTAGCAAGTACAATGCAGGTATGGCGTGGCAGAGTTATCGTACCTCCTTTAGGGAGGGGTGGGGGAGATTGATTTGGAAGAAGACGAGAGAGCAATTTAGGCGGGCTTGAGGAGGCAACTTGATTTGTGTTGAGAGAGAGAGAGAGAGAGAGTAGAGCAAAATGTCCGTGAAATCAAAGAAAAAGATATCCTCAAAAAAATTATTATTGAATACTAACTGAGCTCCTGCTCGATGCATCATTGCCTAAAACTGACTATAAATTTTAGAAGTGTGACTGTGTATAAAAGAGAAGGTACGAATCAATAACTAACTACAGGGGGTGCAGTTTACAACCTGAAAAAATATAACTTTTGGATGGAAAATGTGAATCATTTTCACCAAACTGCACATGAAGCAAAATAGAGTTGCATCCAATAGTTCAAACAATCGTGGGATGTGCAAATGCTACAATCTTATCAGTTCACAAGTTGACACTGCTCAAGGGCAATGAGCCTCTTTAGATGCTGCTTGTTTTTTTTACGATAACCACTATAGAATGCAGCTGATTTCTTCTCTTCCGCGGGGACCTTGCTCGCAGAACGGGTGGCTCTCGAACACGGCAGTGACCTTCTTGTGGACAGTGGCGGCGGTGATCAGATCTGGCATGGACGCCTCCGGATGGCTGGTTCATCGTCGGCGTGGAGACTGATACTTGGGCATGGCGCTGCGGGCATGGGTGACGGTGGTTCTTCACCTGATACTTGGTCACTAGTCTAGCTTTGATGTGTGTGTTGTCATGGCACACAAGGTGTCTTGCTAATTGTATTGTGATGATGAACAAGCAATTAATCCGTGTGCAGCAGCCTAATTAATTAATTTCTCCATTTTTTTTCTCCATATATTCATTTTGGAGTACGTACGTAATGTTTAGTGTTTCAGTTTCTCTATTCTTGACTGAAAAGGTGCTTGATTGTCTCATCTATATCCAGGTACCCACTTCCCTCAACACGTACAGGACATATTTGCTCTAGTTTCGCATCAGCACCCTGCCTTTGTGACCATAGCAGAGGAGAGCAGCGAAAGTGGAATAGTGTCGGCAAGCACAGCCAGCTAAAGGTTTTCCAAACAAAACAATGTTGTTTTGACAAAATCAAATACCAAAAACTAACAACAACACTTCAAAAATGACAAGTTTAAGCATTCACAACCATTTCGGTGGAACTAGACTCGTACTATAAGATCGTTTAGGTCTCTATATTAGCGATCTAAATGATCTTATATTTATTTACAGAGGGAGTACTTTTTTTGTTGGATACTGATTTGTTTTGCATCTCTACCATGTAATTAATTAAACAAGAACATTTGATACAAATCAAAGAATTTCTAAAAATACAAGCACTTGATTTTTCTTTCTTTTTTTTGAAATCTCGGCCACTATTTTCTTCAACTAGGAAAGTGGCCCTCGTAAATGTGAGGGCAACACCTTTAGTGATTTGAGAGAAAGAATTAAATTTACATTTTTATGAACATTCATATGATGTGATACAAAATTATATGGTTGAAAAACAACAACATATGTGTTGCTAAATAAAATACTCCCTTCATTTTTGTAAAGTCCCATGTTTTAGATATTAAGAAAATAAAGCCAACAAATATATTACATGATTTATTGTGTGCAAAATCTCTTGTGTTCCAGGATAATTAAACATGTTGCATGTAACTTTGAGGACTGTTCGAAATATGCACTAAAGGCAATAATAAAGTGGTTATTATTATATTTCCTTAATCATGATAAAGGTTTATTATTCATGCTAGAATTGTATTGACCGGAAACTTAAATACATGTGTGGATACATAAACAAATACCGTGTTCCTAGTGTGCCTCTACTAGACTAGCTCGTTGATCAAAAGATGGTTAAGGTTTCCTAACCATAGACATGTGTTGTCACTTGATAATGGGATCACATCATTAGGAGAATGGTGTGATGGACAAGACCCATATGTTAGCTTAGCATATGATCATTCAGTTTATTGCTACTGCTTTCTTAAATGTCAAATATATATTCCTTCGACCATGAGATCATGCAACTCCTAGATACCGGAGGAATACCTTGTGTGCTATCAAACGTCACAACGTAACTGGGTGATCATAAAGATGCTCTACAGGTATCTCCGAAGGTGTCTGTTGAGTTGGCGTGAATCGAGATTGGGATTTTGTCACTCCTTATGACGGAGAGGTATCTTTGGGCCCTCTCGGTAATGCAACATCACAAGAAGCTTGCAAGCAAAGTGACTAAAGAGTTAGTTACGAGATGATGTATTACGAAACGAGTAAAGAGACTTGCCGGTAACGAGATTGAACTAGGTATGGAGATACCGACGATCGAATCTCGGGCAAGTAACATACCGACGGACAAAGGGAACTACGTATGTTGTCATAAAGGTTCGACTGATAAAGATCTTCGTAGAATATGTAGGAACCAATATGGGCATCCAGGTCCTGCTATTGATTATTGACTGGAGAAGCGTCTCGGTCATGTCTACATCATTCTCAAACCCGTAGGGTCCGCACGCTTAACGTTCGTTGACGATATAGTATTATATGAGTTATGTGAATTGGTGACCGAATGTTGTTCGGAATCCCGGATGAGATCACGGACATGAAGAGGAGCTCCGGAATGGTCCGGAGGTAAAGATTGATATATAGGACGATACTATTTGGTCTCCGGAAGAGTTTCGGAATGCACCGGGTATTTATCGGATCATCGAAAGGGGTTCCAGGAGGCAACGGGGAGTTATTGGGCTTAACGGGCCAAAAGAGGGGAGCACACCAGCCCACAAGGGGCTGGCGCGCCCCACCTTATAGGCGCCGGCCCTAGGGAAGGAAGGGAAGAGGGCTAGCCCCCTCTTACCTTCTCTCCGACATGAGAAAAAGGAAAGGGGGGGCGCCTCCCCTCCTGCCTTCTCCCATGCGCCATAGGAAGGAAAGGGGGCGCACCTAGGGTAGGAGCCCAGGGAAGCCGCCGGCCCCCTTGGGGGCGCCCCTAGGGTTGCCTCCCCTCCCCCCCCCCACCTATATACATGAGAGGAGGGAGAGGGGCAAACCACACAACGATCCCCAAGCCGTGTGCGGCGCCCCGTCTCCCTCTAGTTCTAATTCCTCCACCGTCCACGTCCGTTGTGCTTGGCGAAGCCCTGCGGATAGTTTCACCACCACCGTCACCACACCGTCGTGCTGCCAGAACTCATCTACTACTTCGCCTCTCTTGCTGGATCGAGAAGGCAAGGACGTCATCGAGCTGACGTGTGCTAAACGCGGAGGTGTGTATGTTCGGTACTTGATCGGGACGGGTCGTGAAGATGTACGACTACATCAACCGCGTTGATAAACGCTTCCGCTTAGCGATCTACAAGGGTATGTAGATGATCTCCCCCTCTCGTAGCTATGCATCTCCATGGATAGATCTTGCGTGTGCGTAGAATTTTTTTTTATTTTCCATGCAACGTTCCCCAACAGTGGCACCATGAGCCAGGTCTATGCTTAGATGATATGCACGAGTAGAACACAAAGGAGTTGTGGGCGGTGAGGTTCATATTGCTTCCCACCAAGGTCTTATTTTGATTCAGCGGCATTATGGGATGAAGCGGCCCGGACCAACCTCTTACATGTCCACGCACATGAGACCGGTTCCACCGACTGACATGCAACTTGTTTTGCATAAAGGTGGCTGGCGGGTGTCTGTTTCTCCTACTTTAGTTGAATCGGAATTGACTACGACGGTCCTTGCAGAAGGTTAAATAGCAACTTGATAATCACCGTTGTGGTTTTGCGTAGGTAAGAACGATTCTTGCTAGTTGCCCTTAGCAGCCACGTAAAACTTGCAACAACAAAGTAGAGGACGTCTAACTTGTTTTTGCAGGGCATGTTGTCGTGTGATATGGTCAAGATATGATTTGATATACGTTGATGTATGAGATGATCATGTTTTGTAATAAGTTCACGACTTGCATGTCGATGAGTACGACAACCGGCAGGAGCCTTAGGGTTGTCTTTAATTATTGTATGATCATGTTTTACTTTATCGCTATGCGTTAGTAATAGTTGTAGAAGCAATAATTGGCGAGACGACCCCGACGCAATGATGAAGATCAAGGTGTCGTGCCAGTGACGATGAAGATCATGTCGATGCTTTGGAGATGGAGATCAAAAGCACAAGATGATGATGGCCATATCATGTCACATATTTTGATTGCATGTGATGTTTATCCTTTATGCATCTTATTTTGCTTAGAACGACGGTAGCATTATAAGATGATCCCTTCACTTAATTTCAAGATAAAAGTGTTCTCCCCGAGTATGCACCGTTGCTAAAGTTCGTCGTTTGAAGCACCTCGTGATGATCGGGTGTGATAGACTCTACGTTCACATACAACGGGTGTAAGCCAGTTTTGCACATGCAGAATATTTGGGTTAAACTTGACGAGCCTAGCATGTACAGACATGGTCTCGGAACACTGGAGACCAAAAGGTTGAACGTGAGTCATATAGTAGATATGATGAACATAAAGATGTTCACCATTGAAGACTACCCCATCTCACGTGATGATCGGACATGGGTTAGTTGATTTGGATCATGTATCACTTAGACAACTTGAGGGATGTTGATTTAAGTGGGAGTTCATTAGTAATTTGATTATTTGAACTAAAATTTATCATGAACTTAGTCTTAATAGTTTTTGCATACCTATGTTGTAGATCAATGGCCCGTGCTACCGTTCCCTTGAATTTTAATGCGTTCCTAGAGAAAGCTAAGTTGAAAGATGATGGTAGCAACTACACGGACTGGGTCCGTAACTTGAGGATTATCCTCATTGCTGCACAGAAGAATTATGTCCTTGATGCACCGCTAGATGACAGACCTGCTGTAGGAGCGACTGCAGATGTTATGAACATCTGGCAGGCTCGATCTGATGACTACTCAATAGTTCAGTGTGCCATGCTTTATGGCTTAGAACCAGGACTTCAAAGACGTTTTGAATGCCACGGAGCATATGAGATGTTCCAAGAGCTGAAGTTGATATTTCAAGCAAATGCCCGGGTTGAGAGATATGAAGTCTCCAACAAGTTCTATAGTTGTAAGATGAAGGAGAACAGTTCTGTCAATGAACACATACTCAAAATGTCTGGGTATCATAACCACTTGACTCAGCTGGGAATTGATCTTCCAGTTGAGAGTGTTATTGACAGAGTTCTTCAGTCACTGCCACCAAGCTACAAAGGCTTCGTGATGAACTATAATATGCAACGGATGACGAAAATGATTCCCGAGCTCTTCGCGATGTTGAAACCGGCAGAGGTAGAAATCAAGAAGGAGCATCAAGTGTTGATGATTAACAAGACCACTAGTTTCAAGAAAAAAGGGCAAGGGAAAGAAAGGGAACTTCAAGAAGAATGGCAAGCAAGTGGCCGCTCCCGTGAAGAAGCCCAAAGCTGGACCCAAGCCTGAAACTGAGTGCTTCTACTGCAAAGGAAATGGTCACTGGAAGCAGAACTGCCCCAAATACTTGGTGGATAAGAAGGATGGCAAAGTGAACAAAGGTATATTTGATATACATGTTATTGATGTGTTCCTTACTAATGCTCGTAGTAGTGACTAGCTATTTGATACTGTTTCGGTTGCTCATATTTGTAACTTGAAATATGAGCTGCGGAATAAACAAAGATTGGCTAAGGACGAGGTGACGATGTGCGTCGGGAATGGTTCCAAGGTCGATGTGATCGCCGTCGGCACGCTACCTCTACATCTACCTTCGGGATTAGTTTTAGACCTCAATAATTGTTATTTGGTGCCAGCGTTGAGCATGAACATTATATCTGGACCTTGTTTATTGCGAGACGATTATTCATTTAATTCAGAGAATAATGGTTGTTCTATTTATATGACTAATATCTTTTATGGTCATGCACCTTTGATGAATGGTCTATTCTTGTTGAATCTCGATCGTAGTGAGACACATATTCATAATATTGATGCCAAAAGATGCAAAGTTGATAATGATAATACAACATACTTGTGGAACTGCCGTTTAGGTCATATTGGTGTAAAGCGCATGAAGAAACTCCATGCGGATGGACTTTTGGAATCACTTGATTATGAATCATTTGATACTTCCGAACCATGCCTCATGGGTAAGATGACTAAAACTCTATTCTCCGGAACAATGGAGCGAGCTAATGATTTATTGGAAATAATACATACTGATTTATGCGGTCCGATGAGTGTTGAGGCACGCGGCGGGTATCGTTATTTTCTGACCTTCACAGATGATTTGAGTAGGTATGGGTATATCTACTTGATGAAACACAAGTCTGAAACATTTGAAAAGTTCAAAGAATTTCAGAGTGAAGTGGAGAATCATCGTAACAAGAAAATAAAGTTTCTACGATCTGATCGCGGAGGCAAATACTTGAGTTACGAGTTTGGCCTTCATTTAAAACAATGTGGAATTGTTTCACAACTCACGCCACCTGGAACACCACAGCGTAATGGTGTGTCCGAACATCGTAACCGTACTTTATTAGATATGGTGCGTTCTATGATGTCTCTTACCGATTTACCTTTATCATTTTGGGGTTATGCATTAGAGACAGCCGCATTCACATTAAATAGGGCACCGTCTAAATCCGTTGAGACGACACCGTATGAACTATGGTTTGGCATGAAACCTAAGCTGTCGTTTCTTAAAGTTTGGGGATGCAACGCTTATGTCAAAAGGCTTCAGCCTAATAAGCTCGAACCCAAATCGGAGAAGTGCGTCTTCATAGGATACCCTAAAGAAACTATTGGGTACACCTTCTACCACAGATCCGAAGGCAAGATCTTTGTTGCTAAGAATGGGTCATTTTTAGAGAAGGAGTTTCTCTCGAAAGAAGTGAGTGGGAGGAAAGTAGAACTTGATGAGGTAATTGTACCTGATGACCCACAAGTATATGGGATCAATTGTAGCCTTTTCGATAAGTAAGAGTGTCGAACCCAACGAGGAGCACAAGGAAATGACAAGCGGTTTTCAGCAAGGTAATGTCTGCAAGTACTGAAATTGTAAGTAGCAGAGTAGTTTGATAGCCAGATAATTTGTAACGAGCAAGTAACAATAGTAGTAATAAAAGTGCAGCAAGGTAGCCATCGTTGGAATATAAAAGCCAAGTTCTATAATGAAAAATTCCCACTAGTATATGAAAGTGACACCATAGGAGACTCTCTATCATGAAGATCATGGTGCTACTTTGAAGCACAAGTATGGAAAAAGGATAGTAACATTGCCCCTTCTCTCTTTTTCTCTCATTTTTTTCTTTTTCTCTTTTTTTTTTCTTTCTCTTTTTTTTCTTTGGCTTCTTTGGCCTCTTTTTTTTATTTCCTCACATGGGACAATGCTCTAATAACGAAGATCATCATACTTCTATTTACTTACAACTCAAAAAATTACAACTCGATACTAGAACAAAATATGACTATATATGAATGCCTCCGGCGGTGTACCGGGATGTGCAATGAATCAAGAGTGACATGTATGAAAAAATTATGAACGGTGGCTTTGCCACAAATACGATGTCAACTACATGATCATGCAAAGCAATATGACAATGATGATGCGTGTCATAGTAAACGGAACGGTGGAAAGTTGCATGGCAATATATCTCGGAATGGCTATGAAAATGCCATAATAGGTAGGTATGGTGGCTGTTTTGAGGAAGGTATATGGTGGATGTATGGTACCGGCGAAAGTTGCGCGGTACAAGAGAGGCTAGCATTGGTGGAAGGGTGAGAGTGCGTATAATCCATGGACTCAACATTAGTCATAAAGAACTCACATACTTATTGCAAAAATATATTAGTCATCGAAACAAAGTACTATGCGCATGCTTCAAGGGATAGATTGGTAGGAAAAGACCATCGCTCGTCCCCGACCTCCACTCATAAGGAAGACAATCAAAAAATATCTCATGCTCCAACTTCGTTACTTAACGGCTCACCATACGTGCATGCTACGGGACTCACAAACCTTAACACAAGTATTTCTCAAATTCACAATTACTCACTAGCATGAATCTAATATCACCATCTTTATATCTCAAAACAATCATAAGGAATCAAACTTCTCATAGTATTCAATGCACTTTATATGAAAGTTTTTATTATATCCCTCTTGGATGCCTATCATATTAGGACTAAATTTATAACCAAAGGCAATTACCATGCTGTTTAAAGACTATCAAAATAATATAAGTGAAGCATGAGAGTTCAATAATTACTACAAAATAAAGCCACTGCCGTGCTCTAAAAAGATATAAGTGAAGCACTAGAGCAAAATTGCCTAGCTCAAAAGATATAAGTGAAGCACAAAGAGTATTCTAATAAATCATGATTCATGCGTGTCCCTCTCAAAAGGTGTGTACAGCAAGGATGATTGTGGCAAACTAAAAAGCAAAGACTCAAATTATACAAGACGCTCCAAGCAAAACACATATCATGTGGTGAATAAAAATATAGCCTCAAGTAAAGTTACCGATAGACGAAGACGAAAGAGGGGATGTCTTCCGGGGCATCCCCAAGCTTAGGCTCTTGGTTGTCCTTGAATATTACCTTGGGGTGCCTTGGGCATCCCCAAGCTTAGGCTCTAGCCACTCCTTATTCCATAGTCCATCAAATCCTTACCCAAAACTTGAAAACTTCACAACACAAAACTCAACAGAAAATCTCATAAGCTCCGTTAGTATAAGAAAATAAATCACCACTTTGGTACTATTGTGAACTCATTATTTATTTATATTGGTGTAATATCTAATGTATTCCAACTTTTCCATGGTTCATACCCCCCGATACTACCCATAGATTCATCAAAATAAGCAAACAACACAAAGAAAACAGAATCTATCAAAAACAGAACAGTATGCGAAGATCCGAATTGTTCTAATACTTCTGTAACTCCAAAAATTCTGAACAATTAGGAAAACAGAGACAATTTGTATATAAATCTCATATAAAAATATTCAGGGTTTTTAAATGCTCCAGTGAATTATTAAAATTCTGATACTGGACACAAAAGTTTCTGTTTTTCAGCAAGATCAAATCAACTATCACCGTAAGCCATCCCAAAGGTCTTACTTGGCACAAACACTAATTAAAACATAAAACCACGTCTAACCAGAGGCTAGATGAATTATTTATTGCAAAACAGAACCAGAAAGCAAAAACAAAAATAAAATTGGGTTGCCTCCCACCAATCGCTATTGTTTAACGCCCTTAGGTAGGCATAAAAACATGAATAGATCTAGGTATTGTCATCTTTGGTATGCAATCCATAAGTAGCTCTCATAATAGATTCATATGGCAATTTAATTTTCTTTCTAGGAAAGTGCTTCATGCCATTCCTTAACGGAAATTGAAAGATAATGTTTCCTTCTTTCATATCAATAATTGCACCAATCGTTTTAAGGCAAGGTCTACCAAGAATAATAGGACATGTAGGATTGCAATCTGTATGTAACACCCCCTGTCATTAGCTACAGTAATCACTCATGATAATGTCTTGTCAGCAAGCTTAACAGTGCATAATCATCATTAGCATCATATTGCATTTCAACTCCTAAGTCAAATTCAAATTTAAATGAAAGTGAAATATAAAAGTTGTCCAACATAAAAACTAAAATGTTCAGTAAATAACAAATATTGCAGAGACTATGCTAAAATTGAAACCAACAATTAATAAAATAATTAGGTGGCTAAAACATTATCAAAACAGTAAGGAATAATGCATTTTAATTATTATAGAAATTGTGTGAACTCAAGTTGACTCCAAACTAGTTTTTGGTAGTGCTAGGTAATGCCTAGTATTTGTTGGAGCAGTTCCTATGTTTTACAAAAACCATTTTGAGGCTTAAGTATTTACTAAACTGAGAAGAGAAAAAGAATAAAAGAAAAAGACAAAAGAAAAAGAAAAAAGAGAAGAAACCCCCCCCCCCCCCCCGGCCTAACTAGGCCACCGGCCCACCTCTCCCCTATATGGCCTCCCCAGGAGGCCGAACACAAGACCCCCCCCCCCACCCACGACACTCCCCCCCCCTCACGCCCTCCTCCTCCCTCGGGCTCGACGCCGCGCGCGCGCGCCGTCCGCGCCGCCGCCCGGACCCCCTCCGCCGGCGTCGCTCCTCCAGCTCCACCCCGAGCCCGTGCCCGACCGGCACCCGCTGTGAGACACCCCCTCCTCCTCCTTCGTCCCCCCCTCTCGGCCCCGCCGCGCGCCGGACGCGCCCCGGCCGCGCCCGCGCCGCGCCCGGCCCGCTCCCTGTCGCCCGCGCTCGCGCTCGCCGTGCGCCGCGCGCGCACGCGCTCGCCCTGCGCCGACCCGCTCCGGCCCCCGCCTCGCCTCCGCGCGCCCCGCACCGCGCGCCGCAGCCCGCTGCCGCTCCGGCCACCGCGCCGCGCCGCCCGCCTCCGGCCGCCGCCCCGCCTCCGGCCCCGCTTGCGCTCGCCTGCGCCCGCGCCCCCTTCCGCCCGCGCCCGCCCGTGCGTGCCCTATGGGCGCCGAACATGTCCGGTCCCAAATGGGCACGCCCTGGACGTGTCCGCCCCAGGGCCTATGACAGTGGGGGCCCACCCCCCAGAACGTTTTTATAAAAAAAAGAAAATAAAAATAAAAAAATAATAAAAATAATGAATTAATTAGTTAATTAATCCTGATTAGGTTAATCTAATTAACGAGTTAGTGTTAATTAAACAGTAATTTAATTAGTTAATCCTAATTAGCCTAACAGTCTATGACATGTGGGACCCACCCTGTCAGGACGCCTGCTGACGTCAGCATGATGTCATGCTGATGTCATCGCAGCACTGTTTCGGATAATGTTGATTTAAATAATTAATTAAATTCCAAAAATTAATAAAAACTTTAGAAAATCATATTAAATAAACCGTAACTCCGATGAAAATACTTTATACATGAAACTTGCTCAGAATTCCGATACGAACCCGGATACGCCCTCCGTATTCCCGTCAGACGCCCGCAGCTATAAGAACGTTGAACTTTTCGACCAATTTCAGTAAATGAATAGTGTCCAACTTTAATTAAATAAATCCAAATAAATTCCTAAATTAACTAAATCATTTAGTTAGGAAGTAGAACACCCCGGCATATCATTTAGGCATGTCATACATATTGTTTGCATTATTGCCGTGAATTTATTGTTTCTCTCCCGCTCCTTCTCTCTCTCGATAGACGCCGAGACCGACGACGCTGCACCCGGGTACGACTACTCTACCGACGAGCAGCCCGTTGACGACCCCTCTCTCTTGCCAGAGCAACCAGGCAAGCCTCCCCCTTGAGCATTCCATATATCGCCCATTCTATTCTCCTGCTTGCATTAGATTTTGCTACTGTTAATGTATGCTCCTATTCTGATGCATAGCCTGATATTGTAACCTGTTCATTGCTACCTTACCTGCCTATGATAAACTGTTTAGTATAGGTTGGAATGAACCATCAGTGACCAGAGACCAACACCTCACTTCACACCCCCTTAGTTGTACGACTCTGCGTAGTAACTATCGAGTGCCGAGGGTGATACCTCGTAACGCACTCCCGATGAATACTCTGCAGTGTAGCTGTTCGGTCGTGGTCATCGAGGGTGATTCCTCCTTCTCCACTTCCGATACGACTCTGTCGTGCAACCCTCAGTGTGAACCTCGAGGGTGATACCTCATACGTTCGCCCTAATGATTTCGTCGAGTGGAATCCGCCGAGGGTGATTCCTCGGGTTTCCCCCTTGATGTTATGACCACACGATTACTTGACCTCTGTTACAGGCGGGTCCACCCTGGTGGGTACCCGCTGGGGATCTATGATTTTCGGGTGTGCCGGAAGGGCACTCGAGTGTGACATTGTGGCGGAGCATCAGAGACTCTGATTGTCTCCGCGTGATACTAATTGAGCCTATTGGATTTGGGTGTGTGATCTGAGTGGGTCGACGTGCCCTATACGCACTACCACCACGCGGGATAATGGTTTTGGGACCCTCTGCGAAGTACGTTTCTCCGAAAGCTCGTCTGACGTCACGATTCACCATGCGGGCTGATTGTCGGGATTGGGCTGGATACTTCACTGACGAGTTCAGTGTCGCGCCTGCACCCCGGCCAGTCTCGCAACGCGCAGGGTGCCCAGAGCGATGGCCCGAGACCTCTGGGTGCATAGGTTAGTCCGGCGTGCTGACCTCTCTGCCGAGCCTAGGTAGAGCGCTGCTTTGTGTTGATCTTCCGAGGACGGGCATTACCCAGCAAGTGTGTCCGGCCAGAGTTGATCGAGCGTGTTGGGTAACAGTAGTGCACCCCTGCAGGGATGAATCTTCTATCGATAGCCGGTCCTACGGTAAAAGACGCTCAGTTTGTGTATCCCGATCTACTACTTAAACTGGATACTTGTTACTTAATTGAAGCGTCGGGATCGCTTTCTCGCTTGGGAGTCGAGGAAGGATCTTTAAGCTGTACTTCAACATGTTTGCTAAATAAAATGCTATTCTACTCTCTTCTACTGCTGCAAGATGATGGCCTTGTGAAGATGTTTGAAGATGCTAGTCTTCGATAGGACTAGGCCTTCTCTCTATTCTGGCATTTCTGCAGCCCAGTCCACTTATACAACCTTTCTCCATTGATAATGTTGCATATGTAGCGTAGATCCTTGCTTGCTGAGTACTTCGGATGAGTACTCACGGTTGCTTTACTTTCTCTTTTCCCCATATACCCCACATTGATGATACAAATAGACGATGGAGTCCAGGAGCCAGATGCCACCACCGGAGCTTACTACCAGGAGGGTCCAGAGGGTACTTACTACTGGATCGAGCCAGATGACCAGGAGTAGGATCGGAGGCTCCCAGGCAGGAGGCCAACGCCTTTCGATCTAGTGTCGCTGTTTGTGCTAGCCTTATTAAGGCAAAACTTGTCTAACTATGTCTGTACTCAGATAATATTTGTATGACTGACTTATGTATTTGGATCTTCGGATCCCTGGTCTGTAATATTGTGGACCTCCGTTTAAATTGTGTTAGAGTTGTGTTGTGATATCTTCCCGTGAGTCCCTGTGCTTGATCGTACACGTTTGCGTGTATGATTAGTGTACGATTGAGCCGGGGGCGCCACAAGTTGGTATCAGAGCTGACTGCCTGTAGGAAGCCCCCTTCCAATTCCTATGCCGAAGTTGTGTCTAGACATCGAAAAACTAATTTACTAACTTGGCTGTGTGGCTTACGGCCCACGTCGCCAACTGGGTGGTATTAGGATCTTTTATTCCTCGTCTATACTCTGGGACTCTGATCTCTCTTCTACTTGGGTTAAATAAATTTTACTAACGCCGACACTTAGGATCTCGTAAATCCCAACTACCCGGAGAGCTGGATATCTGTGCGATTTCCCTGTCATTGATCTGATTAGTCCGATAATCATTTTCCTTTCCATTGTTTTGTTTAACCTTTCTCTCCGAGTTGTGTTAAACTTCTCATTGTCATTTGACAAATATGAATTTCCTCTGTTTCAGATGGACCGTTTGTTTCCACCGCGTCCTACGACACAGCTTGTGCTTCGCACTTGGGCTCGTAATACCCCTGGGTTTCCAGCTGTCCTGATCGCTCTCATGACCAGACATGGCTACCGTTGGTACCCTGAGTACTTGGTTTACGAGGATTACCGCAAGTTCAATCAGGAGCAGTACCATGCTGATGTTCGTATCTATGATCAGCAAAATGACTCAGACACCGAGCTACACCTTTTCCACTGTATCGGCGTGACGATTGAGATGGCAGTCCATGATGCCGCCTACTCTGCCGTCGCACGTCTCCGAGGACAGTTCAGCGATATCTTGGATGACTCTGAGTTCCGATACATTTCGTATGCCCCTGCTGGAGATGCTACTAGATACTACACAGCTATCTGTGCCCCGTTCGAGCCTCGTCGCTATGACCCGCGCGTTCTGATTCAGTGCACTCAGGCTCTGGATCGCACTGTTCGGGCTCTTGCCGTCGAGTTGGTTGCCACTCGAGCACGTCTCTACGATGCTATGACGCAGTTGCTACCCGCTGTTCGCGCATGGATACATCCGGAGCACATCCTTTACCCGCGCAGGACTCAGATGTATGCTGGTATTGATTAGCCTGCTGTTGGAGGTCATACACCCGCACGTGGACCTCTTCTTACAGCTCGAGACCGGATTCTGCATCAGAGTGCACACGGAGAGTAGGATCCAGCAAGTTGATCGATCGTCGGTGTTCTCTAAACTCGACCTGAGGTTGGGTTATCACCAGATCCGTGTCCGTGAAGAGGATATTCCCAAGACTGCATTCGTCACTCATTATGGCTCCTATGAATACACCGTCATGTCATTTGGCTTAACGAATGCCCCAGCTACGTTCTCCCGTCTGATGAATTATATATTCATGGATTACCTCGACAAATTCATCGTGGTTTATTTGGATGATATTCTGGTTTATTCTAAGAATAAAGAAGAACATGCTGAACACCTCCGTTTAGTACTAGAAAGGCTCCGAGAACACGAGTTGTATGCCAAGTATTCCAAATATGAATTTTGGCTTTCTGAAGTAACTTACCTTGGGCATGTGATTTCCAAGGATGGAATTGCTGTTAACCCCGAACGAGTTCAGGCTATTCTTGACTGGACTCCCCCGAAGAATGTTAAGCAAGTCAGAAGTTTTCTCGGACTTGCTAGTTATTGTCGTCGATTCATTGAGAACTTTTCCAAGATTGCAAAACCATTGACAAATCTGCTTCACAAAGGTGTTAAATTTGAGTGGACAGAAAAATGTCAAGAAAGCTTTCAGACACTAAAAGATAAATTGACATCTGCCCCAGTATTAGCACCCCCGGTTTCCCAAAAGGATTTCGTGATATACTGCGATGCCTCCCGTCAAGGATTGGGCTGTGTCCTAATGCAAGAACGCAAGGTGATTGCTTATGCCTCCCGACAATTGCGTCCTCACGAAGAAAATTACCCAGTGCACGATCTCGAAGTTTTTGCGGTTATTTATGCCCTGAAGCTATGGCGACATTACCTTCTCGGTAACCGTTGTGAGATATATACGGATCATCAAAGTTTGAAGTATTTATATACTCAACCAGATCTGAACCTTCGTCAACAAAGATGGCTCGAGACAATAGCCGATTATGATATGAATATCTCATACACCCCTGGCAAGGCAAATGTAATGGCCAATGCGTTGAGCCGTAAGGCTTATTGCAGCAACCATATGGTTCAGGAATCACAACCTCTTCTTTATGAAGAGTTTCGCAAATTGAACCTCCATATTGTTCCACAGGGTTATCTCAATACCCTGGTTGTCGAACCAGATTTAGAACACAGCATCAAGACTATGCAACGGTATGACTCTGAAGTTGAAAGGATCAAGCGATACCTTGAAAAAGGAAAACCGTCGGACTTCCATCTTGATAATGATGGGATCCTATTTTTCCAACACCGTCTCTTCGTACCTAAGTTCAAAGATGAGAGAGAACACGTTATGATGGAAGCTCATGACACTCCTCTGTCAATTCATCCTGGTAGCACAAAGATGTACCGTGACATTTGTCAGAGATACTGGTGGCCTAATATGAAGCGAGATATTTCCCGTTATGTTTCTGAGTGTGACGTTTGCCGCCGCTTTAAAGCTCAACATCAAAGGCCCGCAGGAACTCTTCATCCCCTTGCAATTCCTGAATGGAAATGGGACAAGGTCCAAATGGATTTCATTACTGGTTTTCCCAAATCCCAGAAGGGTAATGATGCTATATTTGTCGTCATTGACCGATTCTCTAAGGTTGCTCACTTTCTGCCAGTTAAGGAGACAATCACTGCTAGCCAGTTAGCAGACTTGTATGTTTCCCGAATTGTGTCGCTCCACGGTGTTCCGTTGGAGATCAGTTCTGATCGTGGCAGCCTCTTCACCTCCAGATTCTGGAATAGTTTCCAAGAAGCTATGGGAACACATCTGTCGTTCAGTACCGCTTTTCACCCTCAGTCACAGGGTCAAGTTGAACGAGTTAATCAAGTGCTCGAAGATATGCTTCGAGCTTGCGTCATCTCCTTCGGTAAGAAATGGGAGGAATCTCTCCCGTATGCCGAATTCTCTTACAACAATAGCTATCAAGCTAGTCTGAAGATGGCACCGTTTGAAGTTCTATACGGTCGTAAGTGTCGAACCCCTCTGAATTGGTCAGAAACTGGGGAACGCTCACTCATCGGACCGGACATTATTCAGCAAGCAGAAGATCAAGTCCGCATTGTCCGTGAACATTTGAAAACTGCTCAGTCTCGTCAGAAAAGCAACTATGACCGAAAGCACCAGGAAATAGTCTATCAACCTGGCGAGCAAGCTTACCTCCGCGTCACTCCGTTGAAAGGCACTCATAGGTTCCGAATCAAAGGCAAGTTAGCTCCTCGCTACATTGACCCGTTCCGTATTCTTGCCCGTCGAGGAAAGGTGGCATATCAATTGCAGTTGCCGCCAAATCTTTCACAAGTACATGATGTCTTTCATGTATCCCAACTCCGTCGCTGCTTCAAGGATCCTATTCGAGCTGTGGATCACGAAGTGCTTGAATTACGGGAAGATCTGTCTTATCCAGAATATCCCATCCGTATTCTTGATGAAGCTGAACGTCGGACTCGTCAAAAGTCAATCAAATTCCTCAAGGTTCAGTGGTCAAATCATTCTGAAGATGAGGCCACTTGGGAACGCGAGGATCGTCTTCGTGAAGAATACCCCACTTTCTTTCAGTCTTCCTCTTAATTCTCGGGACGAGAATTCTTAATAGATGAGGAGAGTTGTAACACCACCTATCATTAGCTACAGTAATCACTCTTGATAATGACTTTTCAGCAAGCTTAACAGTGCATAATCATCATTAGCATCATATTGCATTTCAACTCCTAAGTCAAATTCAAATTTAAATGAAAGTGAAATATAAAAGTTGTCCAACATAAAAACTAAAATGTTCAGTAAATAACAAATATTGCAGAGACTATGCTAAAATTGAAACCAACAATTAATAAAATAATTAGGTCGCTAAAACATTATCAAAACAGTAAGGAATAATGCATTTTAATTATTATAGAAATTGTGTGAACTCAAGTTGACTCCAAACTAATTTTTGGTAGTGCTAGGTAATGCCTAGTATTTGTTGGAGCAGTTCCTATGTTTTACAAAAACCATTTTGAGGCTTAACTATTTACTAAACTGGAAGAGAAAAAGAATAAAAGAAAAAGAAAAAGAAAAAAAAGAGAAAAGAACCCCCCGGCCTAACTGGGCCACCGGCCCACCTCTCCCCTATATGGCCTCCCCAGGAGGCCAACCCTAGAACCCACCCCACCCACCGACACTTCCCCCTCGGCCCCTCTCTCCCCTCGGCGCTCGACGCCGCGCGCGCCCGGCCGTCCGCGCCGCCGCCCGGACCCCCCTCCGCCGCGTCGCCCTCCAGCTCCACCCCGAGCCCGCTGCCCGACCTGCACCGCCGCTTGTGAGAGACCCCCTCCTCCTCCTCCGTCCCCCCCTCTCGGCCCCGCCACGCGCCGGACGCGCCCCGGCCACGCCCAGCCCGCTCCCTGCCGCCCGCGCTCGCGCTCGCCGTGCGCCGCGCGCGGACGCGCTCGCCCTGCGCAGACCCGCTCCGGCCCCCGCCTCGCCTCCGCGCGCCCCGCACCCAGCGCCGCCGCCCGCTGCCGCTCCGGCCACCGCGCAGCTCCGCCCGCCTCCGGCCGCCACCCCGCCTCCGGCCCCGCTTGCGCTCGCCTGCGCCCGCGCTCCGCCCGCGCCCCCGTCCGCCCGCGCCCGCCCATGCGTGCCCTATGGGCACCGGACATGTCCGGTCCCAAATGAGCACGCCCTGGACGTGTCCGCCCCAGGGCCTATGACAGTGGGGGCCCACCCCCCAGAACGTTTTTATAAAAAAAAAGAAAATAAAAATAAAAATAATTAAAATAATTAATTAATTAGTTAATTAATCCTGATTAGGTTCATCTAATTAACTAGTTAGTGTTAATTAAAAGTAATTTAATTAGTTAATCCTAATTAGCCTAACAGTCTATGACAGGTGGGACCCACCCTGTCAGGACGCCTGCTGACATCAGCATGATGTCATCGCTGCACTGTTTCGGATAATGTTGATTTAAATAATTAATTAAATTCCAGAAATTATTATAAACTTTAGAAAATCATATTAAATAAACCGTAACTCCGATGAAAATACTTTATACATGAAACTTGCTCAGAATTCCGATACGAACCCGGATACGCCCTCCGTATTCCCGTCAGACGCCCGCAGCTATAAGAACGTTGAACTTTTAGACCAATTTCAGTAAATGAATAGTGTCCAACTTTAATTAAATAAATCCAAATAAATTCCTAAATTAACTAAATCATTTAGTTAGGCAGTAGAACACCCCGGCATATCATTTAGGCATGTCATACATATTGTTTGCATTATTGCCGTGAATTTATTGTTTCTCTCCCCCTCCTTCTCTCTCTCGATAGACGCCGAGACCGACGACGCTGCACCCGGGTACGACTACTCTACCGACGAGCAGCCCGTTGACGACCCCTCTCTCTTGCCAGAGCAACCAGGCAAGCCCCCCCCCCCTTGAGCATTCCAGATATCGCCCATTCTATTCTCCTGCTTGCATTAGATTTTGCTACTGTTAATGTATGCTCCTATTCTGATGCGTAGCCTGATGTTGTAACCTGTTCATTGCTACCTTACCTGCCTATGATAAACTGTTTAGTATAGGTTGGAATGAACCATCAGTGACCCCACCACCTTACCCTTGTTGCCCCTGCTTGATCATCGACGACCCGATCAACGTGATCGTCGACCAGAGACCAACACCTCACTTCACACCCCCTTAGCTGTACGACTCTGCGTAGTAACTATCGAGTGCCGAGGGTGATACCTCGTAACGCACTCCCGATGAATACTCTGTAGTGTAGCTGTTCGGTCGTGGTCATCGAGGGTGATTCCTCCTTCTCCACTTCCGATACGACTCTGTCGTGCAACCCTCAGTGTGAACCTCGAGGGTGATACCTCATACGTTCGCCCTGATGATTTCGTCGAGTGGAATCCGTCGAGGGTGATTCCTCGGGTTTCCCCCTTGATGTTATGACCACACGATTACTTGACCTCTGTTACAGGCAGGTCCACCCTGGTGGGTACCCACTGGGGATCTATGATTTTCGGGTGTGCCGGAAGGGCACTCGAGTGTGACATTCTGGCGGAGCATCAGAGACTCTGATTGTCTCCGCGTGATACTAATTGAGCCTATTGGATTTGGGTGTGTGATCTGAGTGGGTCGACGTGCCCTATACGCACTACCACCACGCGGGATAATGGTTATTGGACCCTCTGCGAAGTACGTTTCTCCGAAAGCTCGTCTGACATCACGATTCACCGTGTGGGCTGATTGTCGGGAATGGGTTGGATACTTCACTGACGAGTTCAGTGTCGCGCCTGCACCCCGGCCAGTCTCGCAACGCGCAGGGTGCCCAGGGCGATGGCCCGAGACCTCTGGGTGCATAGGTTAGTCCGGCGTGCTGACCTCTCTGCCGAGCCTAGGTAGAGCGCTGCTTTGTGTTGATCTTCTGAGGACGGGTATTACCCAGCAAGTGTGTCCGGCCAGAGTTGATCAAGCGTGTTGGGTAACAGTAGTGCACCCCTGCAGGGATGAATCTTCTATCGATAGCCGGTCCTACGGTAAAGGATGCTCAGTTTGTGTATCCCGATCTACTACTTAAACTGGATACTTGTTACTTAATTGAAGCTTCGGGATCGCTTTCTTGCTTGGGAGTCGAGGAAGGATCTTTAAGCTGTACTTCAACATGTTTGCTAAATAAAATGCTATTCTACTCTCTTCTACTGCTGCAAGATGATGGCCTTGTGAAGATGTTTGAAGATGCTAGTCTTCGATAGGACTAGGCCTTCTCTCTATTCTGGCATTTCTGCAGCCCAGTCCACTTATACAACCTTTCTCCATTGATAATGTTGCATATGTAGCGTAGATCCTTGCTTGCTGAGTACTTCAGATGAGTACTCATGGTTGCTTTACTTTCTCTTTTCCCCATATACCCCACATTGATGATACAAACAGACGATGGAGTCCAGGAGCCAGATGCCACCACCGGAGCTTACTACCAGGAGGGTCCAGAGGGTACTTACTACTGGATCGAGCCAGATGACCAGGAGTAGGATCGGAGGCTCCCAGGCAGGAGGCCAACGCCTTTCGATCTAGTGTCGCTGTTTGTGCTAGCCTTCTTAAGGCAAAACTTGTCTAACTATGTCTGTACTCAGATAATATTTGTATGATTGACTTATGTATTCGGATCTTCGGATCCCTGGTCTGTAATATTGTGGACCTCCGTTTAAATTGTGTTAGAGTTGTGTTGTGATATCTTCCCGTGAGTCCCTGTGCTTGATCGTACACGTTTGCGTGTATGATTAGTGTACGATTGAGCCGGGGGCGCCACACTATATCAAGAACAATGAAATCTACGGGCACATAATTCCTATTTACAACAATAAGAACATCATTAATCCTTCCCATAGATTTCTTAATAGTGGAATCCGCGAGATGCAAATTTAAAGAACAACCATCAAATTCACGGAAACCTAACACATCACATAAAGTTTTTGGAATCGTGGAAACACTAGCACCCAAATCACACAAAGCATAGCACTCATAATCTTTAATCTTAATCTTAATAGTAGGTTCCCACTCATCATAAAGTTTTCTAGGGATAGAAACTTCCAATTCAAGCTTTTCTTCCAAAGATTGCATCATAGCATCAATGATATGTTTAGTAAAAGCTTTGTTTTGATTATAAGCATGAGGAGAATTCAACATGGATTGCAACAAGGAAATACAATCTATTAAAGAACAATTATCATAATTAAATTCCTTGAAATCCAAAAGAGTGGGTTCATTGCTACTTAAAGTTTTGACCTCTCCAATCCCACTTTTATCAATTTTTGCATCAAGATCTAAAAACTCCGAATCATTGGGACACCTTTTAACTAAAGTTGAATCATCTCCAGTCCCATCTTTATCAAGATTTATATTGGAAAACAAAGATTCAATAGGAGTCACATCAATCACTTTAAGATCTTCATCATTATTTAGACGGAAACTAGAAGAACATGTTTTTACAAACCAATCTTTTTTAGCACGCATCTTAGCGGTTCTTTCTTTGCACTCATCAATGGAAATTCTCATAGCTTTGAGAGACTCATTGATATCATGCTTGGGTGGAATAGATCAAAGTTTCAAAGAGTCAACATCAAGAGAAATTCTATCCACGTTCCTAGCCAAATCATCAATCTTAAGCAATTTTTCTTCAATCAAAGCATTGAAATTCTTTTACGAACTTATAAATTCTTTAACACTATTCTCAAAATTAGAGGGCATCTTATTATAATTTCCATAAGAATTGTTGTAGGAATTACCATAATTATTAGAGGAGTTACTAGGGAACGGCCTAGGACTAAAATTACCTCTATACGCGTTATTACCAAAATTGTTCCTACCAACAAAATTCACATCCATAGATTCATTATTATTTTCAATCAAAGTGGACAAAGGCATATCATTAGGATCCAAAGAAGCACTCTTGCTAGCAAATAATTTCATAAGTTCATCCATCTTTCCACTCAAAACATTAATCTCTTCAATTGCATGCACTTTTTTTACTAGTGGAAGATCTTTCGGTATGCCATTGAGAATAATTAACCATAATATTATCTAGAAGTTTAGTAGCTTCTCCTAGAGTAATTTCCATAAAAGTGCCTCCCGCGGCCGAATCTAAAATATTTCTAGAAGCAAAATTCAATCCGGCATAAAAAAATTGTGTAATCATCCACAAATTCAAACCATGAGTAGGGCAATTCCGTATCATCAATTTCATTCTCTCCCAAGATTGTGCAACATGCTCATGATCAAGTTGCTTAAAATTCATAATCTTGTTCCTAAGGGAGATGATATTAGTGAGAGGAAAATGATATTAGTGGGTGGAAAATATTTGGAAGATGAAAACCAAGTTTTAGCACGATCTCGAAGTGAGAACGGAAATAGCTTCAATTTAACAATATCATTATCCACATCTTTTTTCTTTTGCATATCACACAAATCAACGAAATTGTTTAGATGGGATGCGGCATCTTCACTAGGAAGGCCATAAAATTGATCTTTCATAACAAGATTCAGCAAAGTGGCATTAAATTCACAAGATTCCGCACTAGTGGCGGGAGCAATCGGAGCACTAATAAAATCATTGTTATTGGTGTTAGAAAAGTCACACAATTTGGTATTCTCTTGAGCCATCATGACAAAGCAAGCAATCCAACACACGAGCACACAAAAAGCAAATGAAAAGGCAAAGAGAGGGGCAAATGGAAGAGGGACAAAGAAAAGGCAAAGAGAGGGGCAAAGAAAAAGGCAAAAAAATTCGAAAATCGTTTTAGAAGTGGGGGAGAGGAAAACGAGAGGCAAATGGCGAATAATGTAATGCAAGAGTGTTGACACACGAACACGTCACGTGTACCCTCGACACCGGGGGTGATGCACCGCAGCTCACATCGAAGGAGACCCGACTGACAGCGTGATACGCAAGACAGTCGGTGGGCGCTTTAGAGACCCGAAACCCCACATGCCCAGGAGAGACCCCGTCAGGGAGTGCGGCGGCTATGGGCTGCCCTAGGTCGATTCGCTCACCCCTAGAGCCTCGGGATTCGCAGCTCTCAAACTCAAGGAACAGCGAAGAACGAGAGAGAAAAATGATGGAGGGATAAAACGTAGACTGAAAAAGTGGTATATTGATTTGTTCGATTGTGTGTCCTTTCAATCGGCCGTCACCCCTAACATATATAAGAGGCGGCTGGACTTCCCGTACAAGTAAAGGATTCATCTAGGCTTTCCTTACAAGAAAATTACATCAATTCACGTCCTACAGTTCTAGTTTCAGTCCAACTCAGATTCAGCCCGAATCTGTCCCATACTTATGTCCTGCTTCTTGCGCGGACCGTAGAAATCGCATATTAACTCGGATGGAGTCGAGTTCAACATCAAACTTGTCAGCCTCGATGATCTGCATAATACATGGCGGGTCACTTCTCCTTTTAAGGCCGTCTTTACGACTTTTAGGGCCCATCTTTAACTGTGGGTCGGATTGACTAACAGCTTCCACTTTTCCGGCAAGCTTTTTCCCGGCAAGCTTTCCACGCCGGCAAGCTTTCCACCCCGGCATGCTTTCACACCGGCAAGGTTTCCACCCCGGCAAGGTTTCTACCCCGACAAGCTTTCACACCGGCAAGGTTTCCACCCCGGCAAGGTTTCTACCCTGGCAAGCTTTCACATCGGCAAGCTTCCACGCCGGCAAGCTTTCACACCGGTAAGATTTCCACCCCGGCAAGATTTTTACTCGGATTTCTCGACTGAAAATATAGCCTGATCTTGATTTGCCTCTCCAGGTCACATACGACTTTGGATTGAGACGATTTATATATGAAAATCGATCGGCTCGACGATACGAAGCTTTCTCGTGTTGAAGGTTTTTTGATTTGAGGTCATCTTAAATAAGTTCTTGAACGTGCCAAAATCTTGTGTCAACACATGCCCCCCTGTTTTTCGGCAAAGCTTGTATGCCGAAAAATAATTTGTACCTTGTTTGTTCTAAGGACGATGTCAACACTCCATCGGCCATTTATTTTTCTCAGGACGATAATTATGTATCGGCCATGTTTGTGCTAAGGGCGATAATCATATATCGGCCATTGCCTACTTAGGCTTCTTGCCACACACTCGGGTGGTATTTCTTCAAGTACTTGCCATTGAGAGCTCGAGGTAACAGTGCCCCTTGTACGGATTCCACCAAATAAGAGTTTCCGGGAACTACTCTTGTAACCCTAAAAGGACCTTCCCAACTCGGAGACCACTTCCCGAATTTTCTGTCTCTTGAACCAATCGGTAGAATCACTTTCCAGACGAGATCACCAACTTGAAAATTTTTCAACTTAACTTTCTTATTGTAAGCTCTTGCTACCCTCAACTTGTCTCTCTCTATGGCCTTCAAAGCAGCCAAGCGTTTATCGGCAACCTCATCAATATTGTCCATCATCAAGTTATAAAAGTCTATTGCCGATAAATCATTTTGTTTGGCTATTCTCAAAGCATTCAAATTTACTTCCACCGGTAAAACAGCCTCTTAACCATATACTAGCTCATATGGAGTCACCTTCGTAGCACCATGCCTTGAGATCCTATGTGCCCACAAAGCTTCAGACAACAACTCATGCCATCTCCTCGGATTATCCTCAATCTTCTTCTTGATAAGCTTGATTAAAATTTTATTGCTGGACTCAGCTTGTCCATTAGCTTGGGCATAATACGGAGAGGAATTGAGCAACTTTATGTTATAAGATTCAGCAAATTCTCTGACTTGATGTGACATGAAAGATGAACCTTGATTTGTAGTTAATGTTTGAGGAATGCCAAATCTATGAATAATGTGCTCAGTTATGAATTGGATTACCTCTGTATGCATCATGTTCTTGAGAGGTACTACCTCAGACCATTTAGTGAAATAATCGGTTGCCACCAATACGAACTGATGCCCCTTTGAGGAAGATGGATGAATTTCTCCAATAAAGTCTAAACCCCATCCTCTGAAAGGCCACGGCTTGATAATAGGATGTAACATAGCAGCAGGAGCCAACTGAATATCACCAAATTTTTGACAAGCCTCACACCCCTTGTAATATCTGAAGCAATCATTAATCATAGTCGGCTAATAAAACCCAGCACGTCGCAATAACCACTTCATCTTGGGAGCCGACTGATGAGTGCCACAAATGCCTTCATGTACCTCTCCCATAGCAACTCTTGCTTGGTCCTCGTCCAAGCATTTTAAAAGAACATCGTCAACTGTTCGGCGATAAAGGTCATCATCCCTCATCGTATATTTAAAAGCCATACGCCGAACAGCCCTGTCCACCCTTCTACTAGGATCACACAAATAATCAATGATGGGTTTCCTCCAGTCTTGATTTTCTCCTGCATTGAATATTTCATTAGTGGCCAAAACGGTGGGCTCCGGTTCGGCCTCCCCTATGTTGGCAAGACTAGACATCGGCCTTTGAGAAATATGAAACATGCCATGATCAACATGATAGCCGGATGCTTGTTGTGCCAACTCATTTGCTCTCCAATTGTCATGCCTAGATATATGAGCAATGCTAAAATAATCCAAAGTAGAAATTATATCTAGACATTTATCATGATAAACATTAAGTGATTCGTCAAAACATTGAAAGACTTTGGATATTTGTTGCACTACTAATAACGAATCACCAAAAGCCTCAATATGTGTAGCACCTATGGCAAGCAACATCTCTAAGCCGAATAACAATGCTTCATATTCGGCTTGATTATTTGTGCAAAAGTATTCTAAACGGCATGAGGCTTCAAAAACAGCACCATGAGGAGATATATAAACAATACCAACACCTTGGCCATTGCTACAAACTGAACCATCAAAATATAATCTCCAAGGTACTAATGAAACAAGGTTTATATCAACATCATGCTTGTCATTAATCCGATGCTCAACAATAAAATTAGCAACGATTTGGCCTTTCATGGATTTTAGAGATTCATAAGCCAAATCATATTCAATCAAAGCATAAGCCCACTTGCCAATTCTACCACTAAGAATTGGCCTATGCAACATGTATTTAATGACATCGGTTTGACAAGCTACTATGCAAGCACTCGGTACTAAATAATGTCTCAATTTTGTGCAAGCATAATATAAGCATAGGCATAGTTTTTCAATAAATGTATACCTTGTCTCGGCGTCCAATAAACGCCTGCTCAAATATGTAATAGCATACTCTTTTCCTTCGGTTTCTTGAGTCAAAACAGCACCAATAACACCTTCTTCTGCTGCAATGTAAAGCTTAAAGGGTTCCCTATGCTTGGGCGCTTTCATCACCGGAGGAGTGCACAAATAGTTCTTGATCATATCAAATGCTTCTTGCTGTTTTGCCCCCCAAGTGAAATCAACATCGTTCTTTAACCGAAGGATAGGAGTAAATGCATCAACTTTCCCTGACAGATTAGCTATGAACCTTCTCAAATAATTGACCTTGCCAAGGAACTTTTGCATACCTCTCTTGCATGTTGGAGCCTCCACTTTCTGTATGGCCTCTATCTTTTTGGGATCAATCTCTATGCCATCTTCATGAATAATGAAACCCAAAAACTTTCCAGCCGACACGCCGAATGCACACTTCAAAGGATTCATCTTCAGTCCATATTTTTTCATTCTTTCATAAGCTAAACGCAAATCGGCTAGATGAGATTCGAAAGCATCCAATTTGACAACAATATCATCAATATAAACTTCAAGTATAACACCAAGTAAATCATGAAAAATGAAATTCATAGCCCTTTGATACGTGGCACCGGCATTTTTTAATCCAAAGGTCATCACTGTCCACTCAAATAAACCAAGGAAACCAGGACATCGAAAAGCCGTTTTGGACATTACCATCAAGAAAGCTAATGACTTATGTCCAGAAGCATCATTAATAAGCATATCGGCTATTGGCATGGGATACTCATCTTTAGGTGTAGCTCTATTCAAATCTCTGAAATCAATGCACACCCTCAACTTGCCGGAGCCTTTCTTCTCTACTAGTACAATGTTAGAAATCCACTCGGCATACCTGCAAGGTCTAATAAAATTAGCTTTAAGCAAACGACCGATCTCTTCCTTGATCCGGTCATATGTTTTTGGATTAAAGTTTCTGGCCGATTGCTTGTATGGTCTTGTAACACCCCAAAAATTTAATCATGTTTTTATTAAGTAAAATTTGGCCAGAAATAAAATTTTGAAATTATATTAAGTCCTTTATTATTTTCAGAGGATTTTCTGTTTCTGACCATCAAAATTCTTCCCTCCATATAGAAGATTTTTGTAAAATATTATGGGTTTTGGTAGTTTTCCTAAGTCAATTCATTTATAATTTTAATAATGGTAGGAAATATTTTCATAATAAAATTTTGCCCAAGATAATCATTTTTATAGGATTTTCAATTCTTTAATTGCCTCTGTTACACCACAACTATTTTAAATAATTCTTTTAAATTTTCACAAAAATTATGAGAGGTCAGGTGATGCCTACATATCATTTTTATGCAAAAACATAACTTGGTCTTTTGGAAATTTTGAGTGAAACAACCTCTTTTCAATTCTGTCCTGAATTTGAGTTTCTACTACAACCCCTATTTTCCTTGCTCCATTAATTCTGAAATTTTTCCCACTTACTGTCCCTCCAACCAAACCCTTAAGTCCAAAATTTTAGCTCCATTGGAATCCTTTTAGTTCACCAAATAATGCCCTCCAGTTTCTGTCCAGAAATGGTTTTCTCAAAAACATGCACTATCAAGATTTTTATTTTTCCAAACTAACCTTGCCATCCTAGTTTGCACCTAAAGAGAGCCCAACCTGGTAATTTTGGTGGCCAGAGTAGTCCCCTAGGTGGCCTTGGCATTTTGTCAAACACCTAGAGTGCATGGCAGAATTTGGCAAAGTTTTTGTCATGCATTGCACACTTGCTCTCCTGGCCATTTCAACATGTCCACCAGCCTTGCCATCTAGAGGAGTCCCACCCTGCTAAGTCTCTCTTGCAACCAACTCTTCTAGATGCCACTGGCATTGCATCGAGCATGTTGTGCGCGTGCACAGAGCGCGTCCAGAGCGCGCATTGTGCACTGCTGGCATCGAGCTTCTGCCACACCCTCTGCTGCTCCTACTCGCGCGCAAGCCGTCCAGATAGCTTCATGGGCAAGCCACCACTCCCTCCGACACCTTCCCTCGTGCCCTAGCGCCAGCCACCACCGCCACCGACCGCCGCACGTCGCTGTCACGGCGCCGCCCAACTACCTGGCTGAATCCGAGGCAGCCAGCACGCCTCGCCTTAATGGCCAACTGCTCGGATTTATCCGCAGCTCGCCGACCATCGCCACCGCCCACACCTACCTTTCCGGCGCCATCAATGGCTTCCGCCGCCGTGGCGAACTCCGGTTGGGTGGCCGCCTCGGAACCGACCTCAGCTTCTGCTATAAAGCTCACTCCCGAGCTCGTTTTGCTGCACTGCACCTCCCCTCTTCCCCTCCAGTGCTTCCTTGGCTGATGTAACGAGTGGAGACCCCGGTATCCTCACCTACAGACAAGGGGCCGACGGCAATCTCCAATCGATTCCAAACCAACCGAGAGAACTCCTGGCGAAATTAGTGAATAGGCAGAATAAGTGAGGCTATAGAAGGATTTTGGCGCGGTCAGAATGAAGCTCCACTTGCTCTGGCCATGATTTCGACCCCGAGCCGCCATGACCGTGCGTGGAGAAGAAGGGGGCGTCACCACCAGAGGCCCTTGCCGGCTGTGAGCTACCTTGCCGAGGAGCGGGAGGTGCAGCGGTCCTCCCCGTGTGGTCTCCGTCAATGGGGGCCTCGCCTATCGCCGGTGATGGCCGTCGCCGGAGTCCCCTGCTTCCCTCCTCTGTTCCTACGCGCGCGAGATGAAGGAGGTGGCCGGTTTGACCGGTCCAACCTGACCGGTGGGCCCAGTGGGACCCACCTTCAGTGACCACCACGTCACCTCGTTCTGTTTTAAGTGAAGGCGCTTTTCTTAAAGTACGTCTTCTCTGTTAGCAAGCGTATTCCTGGAAATACGCCATCGACGTCATCGGTCCTCCCGCACAGCTGATCGGCTGGGCTCGGCCCAGTGGGACCAGGCGGCTAAAAAGCGCACAGGGCGCTGCTCTGCTCCTTTTCCTTTTCTCTTATTCAGCAGTTTTCAATTAATTCCACAGAACTCATTTCAAATCCAAATTTGATGATTCAAATTTCTTTGCACTCATAAAATCATTCCCTATTATTTAAGCCTAGGTGAACATTTTTTTCCTAGGCTTTGTCCCTGCTGAACCTATTAAATAGTCATTTTCTTTATTCTTTTCAACTTATAAATCCCATAAATAATTCATATTAACTCCAAATAAATTGATTCTTTTTCTGTTATTTTTTATTTTTCATCTAGTTTATTTTGGTATTGATTTCAAAAAAATATTTGAAACAATTTTTGGTACTGTTTTTGGATTATGTGGTGATTTCAATACTTTTGAAAATATGAAATGGAGGGAAGATAAAATTCTCAAACTTTTGGAGTGCACCCAATGTTTCTGCATGCTCAAGGCAAGCATCTTGAACACTTGATATGGTGAATGCATGGTTGGTTATTTGCATGAATAGTAGTGTTATGAATAATTTGAATTCAAATAAAATTTGGCATATAGCTATTTTGGCATGCATGATCCATGACCATTTTGCTGACATCTTTGTAGTATGAGTAAGCATGGCTATTTTATTTGTCACATATGCCTGTGCCGGTCCGGACTAATCTGCAGGAAGAATCGTCACGTGTAAAGTGACCGTGAGACTGAAATTTCTCGTGGTGACGAGAATGATCAGTAAGGGCATGTCGGGACATGCCGGGTGGTGATGCTGTTGGGTATCACCAAGGAATATATTGTGCTAACCACTGCAGGAAAACTTGAACCTCCTGAGTCGACCGTAGATCGAGTCTTGTTCCGGTAACCCCCATACTTGATTCGTGCTGCCACTTTGTCCCTGCCACAGGTGGGGTATGGTTCAGTAAGTTGTTAACCCCTTTCCGTGCACACACCACATAGAGGGCTACGATGAGGGTTTCCATGTTGGTGGACTAAATCCTGTCATCGGGTCAGGGGGCATGGGTGTTTCCAGTTGTGACTGAGAGGGGGCACCCCTTGTAATCCGCACGTATTAATAGTGATCCCATGCAGGACGTTGGTCTCTCCGTCTTAAAGTTTTTCTTGAACGATGCTTTGGGTGATTCCTGGCATCCGGAAAGATAATCTGGTGTGTGCTGGTTAGGTGTGTTTTCAACCCAAAGACCGTAATGGGAATTAGTCAGTGTCACGGTACTGACTACAGAAATCCTTTACTTGTGGGTAAAGAGTACACCCTCTACAGAGTTTAAACCTATTCGAATAGCCGTGTCCGCGGTTAAGGGCTACAGTCTGAGTTGGTCAAGTGTTGGTCTTAGTGTCGGTCTTCGGAGGAAAATAATTTGAATATGCCTGAAATATTTTGCAGGATAATTTTTGACACCGTGATGCTACCTTGAATATTTTTTTATGTATGTTAAATATTATTATGGTTATGCATATTATTGAGGACTAACCCGTTTCTCTTATTTTGAATTTCATGAGTGTCTCAGGGGCTGGCTAGACTACCCCGGGCACTCAGCTTTATTTTCAAGACCTCTCGTGGCGTCACCTGAGTTCTCGGATGGTCCTGTCTCGTCCGATTTCTCTTTTAGACACCCGATTGGCATTTCTCTTCAAGTCCGACTGTGGCTTCACTTGACACCCGACTGGCATTTATCTTCAAGACCTTTTCGTGGCGTCTCTCGAGTTAACAGGCGGTCCCGCCACTACTCTTGTGGACACCCGATTGGCATTTCTTTTATTTTGCTGAGTGTCACTTGGGCTGGCTAGACTACCCGTGGCATTCATTTGCTTTATTTCTAATAAGTTTTATCATGACTAACATGCTATGTTCACGTTCATATCATTTTATTGTGATGATTTAAATTTCAGTCAGCATGAGCATATGCATATAGTTTGGCTCATCATGATCATATATTTTTATCTGCTGCATTCGGTATATCTTTTGTTCATGATGTTTGCGAGTACATTCAAACGTACTCACAGGCTTGTCCCTCGCTATTTACGTGGTCAGGTCAGGAGTTCTACGAGGAGTATCACAACAACGTCCGTGCGGAGCCTAGGATGGCAGCTGTAGGAGATATGCCCTAGAGGCAATAATAAATGTTATTATTTATCTCCGTGTTCATAATTAGGTTTATGTTCCATGCTATAACTGCTGTGGTTCCCGAGCCCGTATATCCATAAAGGCTCTGGGGAAAACCCATGTGCACGTGTGGAATAATAAACGGTAAAATGTATTCCTAGTCATGCCTCTAAGACTAGCTCAAGTGTTGCATGATGATTATGTTTTCCCAATCATAGGCATGTCTATGCCAGCAACTTTGAGGGCACAAATGTTAGAAGAACATTTGTGTTGAATCGACCCGATTGATGTTATGCTATGAGATACATTCGTCACAAGTTAATGGTTAATAACGCAGAGATGGTTAATGTTTGCATAATTCCTTAGACCATGAGAGTATCGAGTTTCTTCATGCTTGCTTCATGAACTTTGGGGTTTGTTAAACGTCATCCGTAAATGGGTGGCTATTATGGCGGCTTACGGGTTCATGGAAAAGTATGTCAAGTAACTTGATAGCTCAAGATTGGGATTTGCTCCTTCGGCGATGGAGAGATATCTCTGGGCCCTCTCGGTGTTACGGTATCCATCATCGTCTGGCCAGACACTTTGTGATTTGATCACGGGGATGCCGGAACACGGTAACGAGAAAAGAGAACAATACCGGTAACGAGGTAACTAGCATAGTGGACAAGTTGTTGATCCACGGGAATGCCAACATGTCTCACCTTGGGTATTTGTAACATATCGCGAAGCAACAGGAATAGCACACGGCAACTGGAGGTTCACTCGAATATTCATTCGTGTGGGTATAGGGGTCAATATGGGTGTCCACGGCTCCGATGCTGATCATTGATCGGAAAGTGTTCCGGTCATGTCTATACTTCACCGAACCTATAGGGTCACACGCTTAAGGGTCATCTATCTGTTGAACGCTAGACAGGGAGTCTGAGAGAAAGTCACCGAAAATGTTTCGGAGACAACGGAAGAGTTCCGAGAGAGAGAAAACCGAAAGAGTTTCGGTAAAACCGAAAAGTTGTTTCGGAATATATTATTTGGTCAAAAAGGGTTTCGGCACCGCCTGGAAATTTTCAGAGGATGCCAGAATTGGTCTGGGAATTTTCGGAGAGAAAAACCGAAATGTTCCGAAACTGCCGTAACCGCTGTTAATGCTTTCCGCTGATGAAAACCACCGCATCGAAAATGTTTCGGATCATGCCCAGAATAATTTTAGAGGGTGCCGGAAATGTTCTGGGACTTTTTGGAATTTTTCAGAAAAAGTTTCGCGGAAAACATCTTGTCTCAGCGCGAGGGGACAAGATCCCACGAATCGGGGGTTGCATGTTTGGTGGCTTTTTGTCTAGGGAGCATGCATGTTTCATGGAGACATGTTGGTGGCTTGTTGGGGGGGCCCTCCCCCATGGGGAGACAAGGTGTGGGCCGGCCCAAGGGCTGCCATGGTGGTGTCCCCTTGGTGCCCCCCTTGTGTTACCATTATGCCCTTTCATGTGTGACATAAAGCTTGGGTATTTTGGTATTTCAACATCCCACCCCACCCCTTGCCTTGGCCTATAAAAGGAGGAGAAGGGGCTGCCATTCTCCCCATCCCCTGCTCTCATACACATGCCAAGATGTTATCTGGCTTCTCTCTCCCTCCCACAAAAAGAGTTTCGTAGAGCCGAAAGGCTGTCTGGGTTCCGGCAGAAACTAGTTCTGGACGGCGAAGCCCTGCCGGATAGGTGACACCGTATGTGTGCAACTCTGTAGAGAGGTCGTAGTTTCGATCTTAGTGCCCGAGGGGCTGTTCGAGAGTGCCTCCCGAAGGGCTGTCCAAGTGACGGTCCGAGTTCTGTGAGTCCTCCCGAAGGGCTGTCCGAGTGACCATTCGAGTTTCGAAGGTCCTCCCGAAGGGCTGTCCGCGACATCGTCCGGGGGACTGTTCGACCGCCTCCCGGAGGGCTGTCCGAAGGGAAGACGAGGGTATACATCCTCGCGGTTGGGAGGTTGTAAATCCTAGCTGCAGGGATCTGCACCGCCGATCGTCATCGACTCTACTTCCGCTGCGCTACGAGTCGGTAACGAACATGATCAAACCTTGTATGCAGTCTCCATAGTGGTCCTGGGCTGGTGCGTAGGGCGGAAAATTTTTGTTTTCTGCTGCGTTACCCTACAGCAGCCACGCGGGATAGGAATTATCCAGGTCAGCCGTTCCTGTGGGAATGGAGCCCCATCGACGTTGGAGAACCACAAGTCGCTTCCGTCACCCATCACCAGATATCGTCGTTGTATCATTAGACCTTTATGGTCTTATATCCAATTCTTGTAATAGCTTGGTAATCTGTAACAAGGACGTGTCCACCAGTAACAGTAATCCTGGGCTGGTGGTAACACAAGGGGTTAAATTTCTGGGATATTTTGTGTCCCCGAAATCCGGCCCCGACAGGTCTGAAACCAGCCTTTATAGGTAACTGATGCTCCACTAGCTCTCGGCTTAAACCTGGCATCTCATGATATTCCCATGCAAAGCAACAAACATATTCTTTCAAAAGCTCGATCAACTTAGCTTTATGATCGGCCCTTAAATTTTCGTTTACAAATGTCAGCCTAGGAATTGAACCATCTCCTATGTCTATGTCTTCTAATGGATCGGCCGACGTAAAACCTTGTCCTAATTTATCCATATCATCTAACTCCTCTATAGATTCATACATATCGTTCTCATTGGACCGATATTCAACAAGACGCTTTTGCAACCAATCTAAGTTAGAATCCATTTAAATACATCATACCTTGGAGCCGATTACCACCAACCGGCTTTAAAGAAACGGGCAAGAAACCACTTTTTGTGGCGCTAAGAAAATCAAATTCTGATAAGTCGCGTCCCGTCAAGCAAGTAGCATTGGGATGTTGCCAATCCACCGATGCATCGGCCAAAGCAACACAAGCCGAATTATCCGCATGAATGACCTCCACTTCATCATCCACCCATTGAATCAAAAACTGGTGCATACTAGACGGCACACATTGGTTTGCATGAACCCAATCGCGGCCTAATATCACATTGTAGTTACCTTGCACCTCGGCGACAAAGAATGCGGTAGCCAAAGTTTTGCTTCCCACCGTAAGCTCCACATACATTACACCTTTGGCTTCAGTTTTCTCTTTGCCTTCAAATCCATTAAGCACCATGTTGGTCTTTATTAACTCTTTGTCACGTAGCCCCAGTTTTTTGAAGACCGAATATGGCATAAGATTCACCACAGCACCACCATCGACAAGCATTCTAGCAACCGGCGATCCATTAATATGACCTTTAAGGAACAATGGCTTCAAGTGTGTCACCGGTTCTTTTGGCTTCTCGAATATAGCACTTTTAGGACAAAAATCTAGCTGAGCCACTTCCCCTTCTTCATCTATAGCATGAAATTCAGCGGGTAAGTAATACACCATATTGATATCCATATCGTCGCGGACCGGTGTAGGCTCATAATCCAACATATCATCTTCCTCCTCGGGTGTGTTCATCGATTCTGAAATCTGTCCGAGCGAAGTGGAATCAATAGGTGTTGCGGACGATGTAATAGTGGTGGCATTGTCCTCCTTTGGTGGTGTAGGTGCTGCTGTGACAGATGTAGAAGCCAGTGCACCTTGTATTTGTTTAGGCATCCATATTTGTTTTGTAGGTACCATGGGCCGAATGTCATTGAACAATTTATCTCTTTGCTTCTCGGCCTCCTGTTCTGCCATCTCTTGACTCCTCATGCGCTGCAGTCTCCTTTTTTGTGCCTTGGTCAGACCGGAAGGACACCACTTAGGCTGAGTATATTTTGGATCCCTCGACTTGGCCTTGCTTGTGCTAGCTTCATGATCATTATCCATGGGACCTTGCTGGACAACAGCCACATCTTTATTGGAACCAGCCGGTTTTTCAACAATAATCGGCTCTTTGATTGTCAATTCTTTAATGCCTATCATAATAGTTTCAGCACTAGTATTCTTCTTTTGCTTGCTAGGCTCTGAAATTTCTGCACTTCGTGATTTAACACGCCACACTTGCTTGCCAACCCTTTTTTGATTATCTTGCATTGGCCGATTGACACCATTGTTCAAACGGCCTCATGTGGGATAAGAAAGTCTCTCATGAACGGGCCTCCTTGGTTCTGTCCAACCTGGATGAAAAGCATAAGGGGCCATTGGGGGCTGCCACCATCCTCCATTGAAGTCTCCCATGTAGTATGGCGCATAGGGGGGTGGCGGCATCCATGGTCTCGGTGCCCACGACCCATATGGCCTTGCATGATGCTGAAATTCTTCCCGAGGAGGTGACCTTGAGCACTTCAAATTTGATGACCGGTTAGAGCTAGAACCAGCCGCTTGACTAGCATACTTGGACAACAACATATCAAAAGTTGGCTTGATTTTCTTGCGCTGCACTTTAGCTTCATTCATCTTCCACTTGCCAACCTCTGGACTCTTGGGATTAACAAATTTAACACGAGTATTTTCTTGCACTTGCGGTTGCCTCCCGAGTGCAGGATTCCTGATGGTGATTTTGATCACCTCCTTGCCATCGGGTTGCTTATCCAACATAACCTGTCTCCCCAAGACCTTGCCGCCCTCCTTGTCTTTCCTGGGCTCACCAACAATGACATTAGCTTTATTAGCAGATTCGGCTACCTCCGGCCGAATGAGTAGCTTCTTCCCCTCCAACTCCATGGTATTCATTGGAAAGGGCTGTTTATCAACTTGCATCTCAGAAAAGTTCAATCTTCCGTCATTAATGGCCGATTGTATCTGCCGTCGAAAAACATTGCAATCGTTAGTAGCATGAGAAAAAGAATTATGATACTTGCAATAAGCGCGCTGTTTCAGCTCTTCAAACAGCGGTAAAGTATGAGATATTCTAATAATTTTGGCTTGCAGCGAAGCATCAAATATTTTATCACACTTGGCAATGTTAAAAGTAAACTTCATCTCTTCATCATGATTCTTATGAATCGGTTTCAGATCATTGCAAGTAAAGGGTTTGGCCTTAGATGGCCAAACAAATTCAGTAGCATAGATATCACCCTCATCGTCCGAGTGATCACTATCATATTCAACCATGTTCATCTTAGGACGATCAGCTTTATATCTGTGCACTTCTTTGAGATCTTTGCTTCGGCTTTCGTGAGCCAAAGCCCTTTGTAAGACTTGGTTGATATTTAAGAACTCATAGGCTTCTACTTTTCTCTAATGGGAGTTCTCAAACCACTCGGCACTAGGTCTGCCAAGTCTCTCTCGGTTATCACCAAACTATAACACCAGTTTTTTGTTCTCCAAATCTCTTGACGTAATCGGAGACCGATTCTTCATGCTTCTGTTTAACCGATGTTAGATCTGACAACTTGAGTTCATTGTCGCCGCTATAAAAGTGATCATGAAATTTCTGCTCTAGCTGCAACCAAACCCTAATGGAACCATGTGGTAAAGAAGAAAACCATGAAAATGTAGTGCCAGTTAATGATAAAGGAAAAAAACGCACTTTCAATTCATTTAGCGAGCCTGCCTCACCTAATTGTGCTAAATATTGACTAACATGCTCCCATGTGGTTTTTGTGCCTTCTCCGTTAAACTTAACAAAATCTGGAATTTTATATCCCGGAGGGCACTGGATGGCATCAAAGTACTCGAGGTACGGCTTTTGGTAAATCCGATTCCGAGGCAACTCAACTCCAAAATTCTCTCTAAGCATGTTAGCCATCTCCTTTATAAAATTAGCTAGGGCATCATCTGTAGTAGACGATGAAGCTTGTTGCAGTGGCATAGGAGGAGTAGGACTACTAGCTGTAGGTAGGAATTGTGGCATGTATGCCGAACCATAGTTCGGTAGTGGCCGAGTGGTTGTACCTGTAGGTAGGATTTGGTTCGGCGTTGCCACCGATCCTGGCATGCTCATGATAGGATTAATGGGTGCAGCCACAATCTGATTGGTTTGGGTAGGATAATAAGTCATCGGCACGGGAGGCGCCGATGAAATAGGTAAAGCCAGATTAGGGTTTTGCACACTAGCAGCTATACCACCATTACCACTAGATGATTGAGATATATTCTTCTGAGCATTAGTATTTTCTAGGAAAGTTTGATAAACCAGATTGTTACCATCAGCAATACGACTCTCAATCTCAGCCCACTGCTCAGGAGAAAAGGCAGTACTTACAGAGGGTTTAACCTGCTCAGCTTGAAGAGGAGGGAACTTGATTTCTTCAATCGGAGTGATGTTGCCTTGGCGATCCTTCTTGAACTTTGCAAGGAACTCCTGCAAGTCCTTCTCCTCGCGTGCCTTCTTGTACTCCTCATAGACTTGGCGATGATCGGCCGATATCTCATCAAGACTGGGCTTAATGATGTTATCGGCGTCTACCTCAGATGGCTTGGGAAGATCGGACATGGTGGATGATGATGATTGATCTTCAGTCCCCAGCGGAGTCGCCAAAAAGTGTGTTGACACACGAACACGTCACGTGTACCCTTGACGCCGGGGGTGATGCACCGCAGCTCACGTCGAAGGAGACCCGACCGACAGCGCGATACGCAAGACAGTCGGCGGGCGCTTTTGAGATCCGAAACCCCACACGCCCGGGAGAGACCCCGTCAGGGAGTGCGGCGGCTATGGGCTGCCCTAGGTCAATTCACTCGCCCCTAGAGCCTCGGGATTCGTAGCTCTCAAACTCGAGGAACAGCGAAGAACGAGAGAGAGAAACCATGGAGGGATAAAACGTAGATTGAAAAAGTGGTATATTGATTTGTTCGATTGTGTGTCCTTTCAATCAGCCATCACCCCTAACATATATAAGAGGCGGCTGGACTTCCCGTACAAGTAAAGGATTCATCTAGGCTTTCCTTACAAGAAAATTACATCAATTCACGTCCTACAGTTCTAGTTTCAGTCCAACTCGGATTCAGCCCGAATCTGTCCCATACTTCTGTCCTGCTTCTTGCGCGGACCGTAGAAATCGCATATTAACTCGGATGGAGTCGAGTTCAACATCAAACTTGTCTGCCTCGATGATCTGCATAATACATCGCGGGTCACTTCTCCTTTGAAGGCCGTCTTTACGACTTTTAGGGCCCATCTTTAACTGTGGGTCGGATTGACTAACAGCTTCCACTTTTCCGGCAAGCTTTTTCCCGGCAAGCTTTCCACGCCGGCAAGCTTTCCACCCTGGCAAGGTTTCCACCCCGGCATGCTTTCACACCGGCAAGGTTTCCACCCCGGCAAGGTTTCTACCCCGACAAGCTTTCACACCGGCAAGGTTTCCACCCCGGCAAGGTTTCTACCCCGGCAAGCTTTCACATCGGCAAGCTTCCACGCCGGCAAGCTTTCACACCGGCAAGATTTCCACCCCGGCAAGCTTTTTACTCGGATTTCTCGACTGAAAATATAGCCTGATCTTGATTTGCCTCTCCAGGTCGCATACGACCTTGGATTGAGACGATTTATATATGAAAATCGATCGGCTCGACGAGACGAAGCTTTCTCGTGTTGAAGGTTTTTTGATTTGAGGTCATCTTAAATAAGTTCTTGAACATGCCAAAATCTGGCGTCAACAAAGAGATGAGAGTTTATGATGGGTACTTGGTATGTCTTGACTTGGCGTAGATCTCCCGGGCAACGGCGCCAGAAATTCTTCCTGCTACTTCTTGAGCTTGCGTTGGTTTTTCCCTTGAAGAGGAAAGGGTGATGCAGCAAAGTAGAGATAGGTATTTCCCTCAGTTTGAGAACCAAGGTATCAATCCAGTAGGAGACAACGCACAAATCACCGAATACCTGCACAACCAATCAAACAACTTGCACCGAACGCGATAAAGGGGTTGTCAATCCCTTCACGGTTATTTACAAAAGTGAGATCTGATAGAGATAGATAAACGATAAAGTAAATATTTTTGGTATTTTTGTTTTATAGATCGGAAAGTAAAAGATTGCAAAATAGTAGATCGGAAACTAATATGATGGAAAATAGAAGATTATATGATGGAAATTAGACCCGGGGGGCATAGGTTTCACTAGAGGCTTCTCTCAAGATAGAAAATAATACGGTGGGTGAACAAATTACTGCCGAGCAATTGCTAGAAAAGTGCATAGTTATGACGATATCTAAGGCAATGATCATGAATATAGGCATCACGTCCGTGTCAAGTAGACCGAAACGATTCTGCATCTACTACTATTACTCCACACATCGACCGTTATCCAGCATGCATCTAGAGTATTAAGTTCATAAAGAACGGAGTAATGCATTAAGTAAGATGACATGATGTAGAGGAATTAACTCAAGCAATATGATGAAAACCCCATCCTTTTATCCTCGATGGCAACAATACAATACGTGCCTTGTAGCCCCTACTGTCACTGGGAAAGGACATCGCAAGATTGAACCCAAAGCTAAGCACTTCTCTTATTGTAAGAAAAACCAATCTAGTTGGCCAAACCAAACCGATAGTTCGAAGAGAATTACAAAGATATCAAATCATGCATATAAGAATTCAGTGAAGATTCAAATAATATTCATAGATAAGCTGATCATAAATCCACAATTCATCGGATCTCAGCAAACACACCACAAAAAAGTATTACATCGAATAGATCTCCAAGAACATCGAGGAGAACATGGTATTGAGAATCAAAGAGAGAGAAGAAGCCATCTAGCTACTAGCTATGGACCCGTAGGTCTATGGTAAACTACTCATGCTTCATCGGAAGGGCAATGGTGTTGAAGTAGAAGCCCTCCGTGGTCGAATCCCCCTCCGGCAGGGTGCCGGAAAAGGTACCTAGATGGGATCTCACGGGTACAGAAGGTTGTGGCGGTGGAAAAGTCTTTTCGTGGATGCCTCTGTTGGGTTGGGGATATATGAGTATATATAGGCGAAAGAATTAGGTCAGGAGGTGCATGAGGGGCCCACAAGGGTGGGGGCGCCCTACCCCACTGGGCGAGCCCTCCGTCCTTGTGGTCGCCTCGTGGCTCCTCCGACTTCATCTCCAAGTCTCCTGGTTTCCTTCTGGTCCAAGAAAAATCATCGCGAAAGTTCTATTCCGTTTGGACTCCGTTTGGTATTCCTTTTCTGCGAAACTCAAAAACAAGGAAAAAACAGAAACTGGCACTGGGCTATAGGTTAATAGGTTAGTCCCAAAAATAATATAAAATAGCATATTAATGCATATAAAATATCCAAAACAGATAATATAATAGCATGAAACAATAAAAAATTATAGATACGTTGGAGACGTATCACTCCCCTCCCCCCCCACCTATATATATGAGAGGAGGGAGAGGGGCAAACCACACAATGATCCCCAAGCTGTGTGCGGCGCCCCGTCTCCCTCTAGTTCTAGCTCCTCCTCCATCCACATCCGTTGTGCTTGGCGAAGCCCTGCGGATAGTTTCACCACCACTGTCACCACACCGTCATGTTGCCAAAACTCATCTACTACTTCGCCTCTCTTGCTGGATCGAGAAGGCGAGGACGTCATTGAGCTAAACGTGTGTTGAACGCGGAGGTGCCGTATGTTCGGTACTTGATCGGGACGGATCGTGAAGGTGTATGACTACATCAACCGCGTTGATAAACGCTTCCGCTTAGCGATCTACAAGAGTATGTAGATGCTCTCCCCCTCTCGTAGCTATGCATCTCCATGGATAGATCTTGCGTGTGCGTAGAAATTTTTTTGTTTTCCATGCAACATTCCCCAACAAGGACAGCTTCAACCAACAAGTAAGCAGCAGAATAACACAAACAACATGCACATGTGACACATGATTTAACGTGGAAAAACCTCCTCAACTTGAGGAGTAAAAACCACATCTATGGACGGACTGGTCCACACAACTTCACTATGAGAATGATGAGTACAAAGTCTTCTCTAGAATCTCCGACACCGTTTGCCTATCCAAACTGTTCGTCTCCCAAAACTGCTCGGTTCTGAAACTGCAACAGTCCGAGCTGACAAAATCACTCTCAAATCTGATTCTTCACTGATCAATCCTCAAAACAGCTAACCAGATCGAAGTACTTAAAGTAAGGAACGAGATCACCAAGTTTGGAGCCGATCCAAGCATGTTTCAGCATCCAATCACCAGCTTGAACACTATCTAGTTAGATGCAGCAAATATGGACATAACCTCCACTTCTTCTTCTTCCACTCTTCTCTTAGATTGTGTTCCTCTCTTGTGTGTGCTCTCACTCTCACAATGGCAGCCGCCACCAGCAAGGGTGGAGTGGCTAGGTTTTTCTCCTTGCTCCCTTCACCAGGGAACACTCACCACCATTCACTAGTGCAGAACCGGGCTTTAGCACCGGTTCATTAGGCCCTTTAGTGCCGGTTCTGTAACCGGCACTAAAGGGTGGGGACTAAAGCCCCCCCCCCCCTAGTACCGGTTCAACACGAACCGCCGCTAAAGGGCCACCACGTGGCACGAGCCAGCGCCGTGGGCTGGGAGACCTTTAGTACAGGTTGGTAACACCAACCGGTACTAAAAGGTTTGGGGGGTTTTGGGTTTATGATTTATTTTTCCTTTAATTTTGTGTTTTCCATTTAATTCTTTTTCATTTGCTGGTATTTTACGATACTACATATTGTACACGTTATGCATATATATAAATAGAATTTCTCGTAGAACTGATCATATATATATATATATATATATCATCGAATGTCTGACACGACCATTCACACATACACATGTATATATGAAATTTGGTATATACAATTTCTCCTACATGGAGGCATTACTGCGGTAGCGGGTAATGGAATTCTCCTTTGGGATCTATGACCTGGTCGAGCAAAAATCCCGCTATTTCCTCTTGAATTGCTCGTACGCGATCCATTGGTAGGAGCTTATCCCGCATCTCGTTGAACTTTAAAGAAGGAGATTAAATATGCATGTATTAGTTGTGTGTATATATATTAGATATCGATAATGATGTAAAAATTGTGAATAGTGTTCTGGCAAACGTACCCATATCTGTCTATCAGATCTGCTCATTTCGGACGCCATCATGCGAATGTTCTCGCAAACGTAGTATGCACATAAATCAGTCCCCCGTGGCTGCTTCATGGCCTTTACGAGAATAGAATTCAATCAGATAATAATTAATCAAGCATGATAATTAATGGTATTGAAACTAGAATTAAAGAGATGGTAGCTAGCTAGTACTACTTAATTAATTACCTTGGGTCGATACCATTTCAGCTTTTCTTTCCAAGTGCCTGGAACCTGTTTGATGAACTTTTCCCAAGCCCTGCCCGCCGGCAAAGAAAATGAATAAAGGAGTTATTAATTAGTTGATATCAGGAAATGATGAACTAAAGAGGCCGACATATATAGTTCGATAATGATTGAAATTACCTGTTGACTATCCCTTCATGATTTCGTACTCAGTAACTGGTTTAAGTAGTGAGTCCAGTACTTCAACTTTTCCATCTTCAACTTGAATGATTAACAAGATCCAGTGGAAACTGCATGCGCACACGTTTGCATGTATAAATTAAGCGGGCATGTGACTAACACTCATCAACAACCCTAAACCCCATACACTTATTAACATCTAGCTAGTAAGCGAAAACAGAATTTGTAGTACAAGACAGTGTGAGACTCACCCGAAGTTGTAAGGAAATAGTATATCTCGATTGGTATTTAGGAGCTTCAAGAACTCTAGCAAGCTTTTCTCTGTGTCTTTTCGTTCCCATGGACGCGTCCATGTCTCTTCATTAATGGTATTTGGGTCAATGAACCCAATGCCATAGCGTCCAGCTTTTTTCATTTCATAGATCTTCATCCTGCATAATACCACAGAAAAGAATATAGTGAGGATAATTACAGGTAATGATCAATGAGCATTATAGCTAGCAGCTTGAGACTTAAATTACAGAAAGAAACCACTTACAGACAATAGCAACTGACGATAGATTTGTCGAGTGCGTCTTGATTGAATAACTGAATCAGTTCTGTAAACTCAACATACAGATCTTTCCCATGGTAGTAATACTCTGACTTGACTTTCACCATGAGGGACTCTCGATTGGTAGTCTTGGCAATTTTCATGTACCATTCATGCAATTCATACATTCTCGTTGAGAACTTCTTGACCTCCTCAGGCTTAACCATAGGTTCGCCGCGGGCATATTTCCGTTTTATGTCCTCCTCTCTAATCATATCCATGGGCTCGATCTCTAGGAGTTGATAAACAGTGATACCGGCCTCTTCAGCCATCCTTCTATGAGCGTCGATTATTACCAGTTGATCAGCACCGGTACTCGCATGTGTTGGTACAATGAGCGGGGGGATCGATTGCACCGCCTGTTCTCCCAGCTGGGGAACAGTTTTCCCGCTTTTTTTGGCAGCTGCTTGGCTGGAGCTCGAGCTCGAGCTCGACTCCTTCTTTTTTTGTGCTTGATATGCCTTCCTGATTTGGCGCTCATAGTCTGGGTCAATAGGTTTGGGAGCTGGTGGTTCAGCCATACGAATAAAGTGGTCAATGACATGCTCAGGTACTGTCTCCTTTGGCGGTGGTGGCGGTTTCGGTCCAAAATGGGCCCTCAATTGGGCTTGCACTTCGGCTTCATTTTCCTCCTCAGTCAGGTCGTAAGGCCTCTTTGGAAGAGGCGTGAGGCTTGGACCAAATTGGAATCTCTTGCCTCCTGTACCTGTACTTGTACCGCTAGCCACCATAGCTGCGGCGGCTCTCTTCCGCTGTTGCTTAGGCGGCGTAGCCCGCTGAGGCGGCGGAGACGGCTGACGCGGTGCCTGACTTGGAGGAGGAGGAGTGGGCTGACGCGTTGCCGGACTTGGAGGAGGAGGAGTGGGCTGACGCGGTGCCGGACTTGGAGGAGGAGGAGTGGGCTGACGCGGTGCCGGACTTGGAGGAGGAGGAGTGGCCTGACGCGTTGGCGGACTTGAAGGAGCAGGACTCTGCTGAGGCGGTGGCTGATGACTTGGAGGAGTGGGAGTCTGCTAACGCGGTGGCGGACTTGGAGGAGGAGTCGACTGACGCGGTGTCGGTGGCCTTGGAAAGATGATGCAATCCTTTCTCCATAGAATGATACGATGTATGGCCTCTCCCAGTGTGTGCTCGTCGTCACCTCCAGGAATGTCAAGCTCTAGCCCCAAATATTGTGCCACCACTTCATCAACCACGACACAAGCATAGCCAGCTGGAATCGGGTTGCAATGGAAGGTTGCTTCAGGGGGATTTGTATAAGCAACGGCGTCCACCACCTTCATGGATATGTTCTTCATTTTGAAGTGTAGCTCACAATTAGTGTTTTCCATGATGTCATCCACAGGGTATCTATCCAGCAGTGACTCGCCCGGGGCGGAACCCACGCTGCTTCTCGGCATGGATGGGACGGTGCTATCCAATGCTGGATCCGCTAGCTGCTGCCGCTGCTGAGACCCCCTTTCCTGGCTAAGTGAGTCGATCTGCTGCTGCTGCCGCTGGAATTGGAGTGCCAACTCTGCGTGCGCTGATTCTAGGCCTTGAAGGCGTTCTGCTTCCTGCTTCCTCTGCTCCTCCTCCAGCTTCCTCTTCTTCTCCTCCTCCATCTTCTTTCTCGCACGGCTTCTGTAGTCGGTGTTCCAGTCCTCAAACCCCTCATACCACGGAACAACGCCTTTGCCTCATGTTCTTCCCGGGTGTTCAGGATTTCCCAGGGCGCGCGTAAGCTCGTCGTTCTCTCTGTTGGGCGTGAACACCCCCGTTCGAGCCTCTTCTATTGCAACAAGTAGTTTGAGGTCCGCTCCTTTAAGACTTGCCTTCTCCAAAACCTTGCCTGTCTTTGGGTCCAACGTCCCCTCATGTGCATAGAACCAAGTCCTGCACCTGGGGGGCCAGCTCAATGTAACTGGAATGACCCCTGCATCCACCATCTGTTGCTCAGCCTTATCCCACTTAGGCCGGGCCACTGCGTAGCCACCTGGCCCCAGCCTATCGTAATGCTCCATTTTCGCGGCATTGAGCTTGTTTATTCTCGACCGTTCCTTAGCTAATTCCGATTCCTTGAATTTCACGAAAGCGGGCCAGTGATCTCTTTGCTTCTCCAGTGTTCCCGTGAATTCTGGAGTCTTCTTTCTTCCTTCGACGTACTTGGCCCATATACTTTTCTTGTGGTTGTTGAATGCAATCGCCATCTTCCTAAGAGCAGCGTCCTTGACTTTCTGCACATCTGCATCTGTGAAATGATCTGGTAGGGTGAAATGTGACATGCGAGATTCCCAAACCAGATCTTTTGCTCTTTGGTCAACAAAAGTAAGATCTGGACGTTCCTTTGCTGGCTTTTTCCATTCTTGAATGGAGATTGGGATTTGGTCCTTCACAAGAACTCCGCACTGACGAACGAACTTGCCCGCATTCTTCTCAGGCTCGCTTGGTTCGCCATTAGGTTTGATGGCATCGATGTTGTACTTTACGCCATCCTTCAACTTTTTGGCCGGGCCTCGCACTGTCCTGCTACCTGTAGAAGATTTGCTCGATCCAAAGGGCTGAAAGAAGAAAGATCGATTCATTAATATATATACAAATCATTTAAAACATGTGATGATCACCAGATGCCTGCTTATATAAATATACCTCGCCGGTCTTTGTTATTTCAAGATCAACATTTTCTTCGTCATCATAATCATAGTTCTGGACTTCATCTATTCGTTCGTCTTCATCAAATATCATACTCTCACCGGTAGGGTTCAGATATTGCGAGCCGTCATCTTCTTCAAACTCATCTGGGCGAGGGGATGAGCGTATGATGTTGAACAGGGTCTCCTCTCCTTCTCTGCCGGTATTGTCCATAGCTTTTATTTAACTAATCCAGAAGAAATATAAAACAATTTAGTATTCAAATTACAATGCATGCATGCAATCAATAAGGAAAAACTGAATCATAGTACATAATATGCATCATCGAATATAATCTTGAATACATCGTCTCGAATATTATCGAATAATATATATAATCTCGAATACATCGTCTCGAATATTATCGAATAATATATATAATCTCGAATACATCATCTCGAATATTATCAAATAATATATATAATCTCGAATACATCGTCTCGAATATTATCGAATACATCACTAGCTAGCTAATATAGATCGAATACTATCGAATAATCTAGTTCACTCGCGGTTTCTGAGGCGCGGGCGGTGGACACCCAAAGAGAAGGAACCATCACAGGATCATAGCTCGGGTGAGATCCCCGAAGAACCTGCCAGGTATTGGAGAACCTGACGTCCATAGCAGCCATGTAGCGACGGACGTGCTCGTCCTCCTCCCTGACACGGCGACGTACCACCTCCGGCGGGGTCGGCTCCCTCCGCACCGAAAGTGGCCCACGTGAACGCCACCAAAGGAGCTCCGGGTCGACGACGAGACCCGGGGCCGGGTTCCTCACCAAGTGGTGCGCCCCTGAGGGTAGCACCTCCCAGTGCCAGCCCGGCGGAGCCCAGTCCCGGACATGGCTCCTCTGAAGCAGGACGTCGTCGCGAACGGGTCGACGGCGAGGATGTGGGCCGGGCATCGTTGACGTCGAGAACAAGTACTATATGCAAATGTAACATTTTTTAAATGATTGAATTGTGATTTCTTATATACAAATTCTATATGCAAATTCCATATGCAAACTTTGACATATGTCGATGATCAAATATCGTTGCATATGTCAAAATTCAAACTTTGACATATGATATCTAGCTAGCTAATTAATCTAACATTAATATATATATCTAGCTAATTCATCTAACATTTTGACAAAAGTATAAAAAACTAATTCACCTAACATTGGAAAAGGAAAACACTATAGAAGCATCATGCTCTCAATTTGACCATGGTAAAAAAAAAAAGCAAAACCAAAGGAGATGCTCCTTTTACGAGCACTTGGCTATACTCCAAACGGGGGGAAGGCTCGATGAAAACAAGCTGGGATATAGATTTTTCAGAAGGAATAGTTAGTTGCCCTCGGTCTTACATCTTTCGTACATCAACCATGCATGATAGAGCATCAAAGTGCGCTGATCTCATCATCCAGGCATTATTAACTAGTCAAGATTTCAAGCTTAAGAACAGAGAAAGTCAACATATAACAAAAGAATAATCAATTAATCTGCGGCACATGAACTGCTGCCTTGTTCATCACAATACAATCAACAATGTCTTGCTTGTTCACGACATACATCAAAGCTAGACTAGCTAGCTAAGTATAGCATTGAGCTACACTATCTTCTATATCCTGCATCATCTACTGGCTGAAGAGTTCGCAGTCTTCCAATGTACATTCGGCCCTCACGTGGTGGAACGATCCACTCTCAGAGGAGACGATCGTTGGCGCTGGCGTAGGGCATGCCACAGCCGTGTCGTCACAGAAGCCGAGCAGCTCGTCCAGCGTGCACTGGAACCCGCCGTCATCATCCTCTGCCGCCTCATTGTGTGGCCCGCCTTCCTGGACGTCGTCGAGTTTGCCGGGCAAGAACCCATCCGCCACCTCAGCATGGAGCACTGGAAATACTTCAAGCATGTCGTCGGTGAAGAACCCGCCTGGATCCACGCTGCCGTTGTCCACTACTCCGGGGGGCAACGTCTCGCCTTCGTCGGACATGAACCAGCGCTGCGTCTCCTGGAGCATCCCGGGTTGCTGGATGATCGGTTCTTGGAGGCGTGGGGTCTGGGGACGTGGAGCCTCCGGATGTTGGACGTCGGCGGCCTTCCTTTTCCTGGAACCGGGAGCATTGATTACCTCGTGGTATGTCGTCTCGGTCCTGTGACGAGACACGCAGACCTTGCAGAGCACCAAGCCGTCTTGCTTGCCGTCCCCGTCGAGGCTGTACTCGGCCATGCACCAGCCGATCCTGATCTTCTCTTTCTCTCCCGGCAACTTCTTCACGTAGCTGAGGTTTCGTCTATGGCCTACGAGTTTACCTTGGTTGTCTAGCACGGGGATCCCGCCCTTCTCCGTGTGCCAACAGTAACCCTCGCCGGCGGCGGCCACGGCGCGCTGCCGCCTCCCGCCGCTGCGGCCGCCTTTGGTCTCGTGACGACTGGCCGGGGTGAAGAAGTACCACTCGCCCCCTTTCCCGTCGCCCTTGTCCGTTCCTGGCGCGTGTTGATACATCTCGACGAGGTCGCCGGGGGCGGCGGAGTAGGCGTCGGCCTCGTGGATGAGGCTGCTGGCGAAGAAGGCATCCGGTCCGGCGGCGATCCGTGGGCAGAGGAACTCGGTGATCAGCTCGTGTTCTGCTGGGTCGAAGGCGTAGCCGGCGGGAGGAAGGAGCTTGCCGTCGGCCATCGCAGAGCTAGGTACGCACTAGCTAGGGTACGTAACGTACGAGATGGATGGATCAAGTAGGTAGGTACGTACGTGGATCGAACCCTGACCAAGCTAGCTGCTTGCCTTGCCTGGCTGGGTGCCCAGCTAGCTTATATAGATGGATCATCGACATATGTGATGCTGATGCATGGTCGGAGGGTGAGCCCGTCCGGAATTCAGTTTCATTGACCGGCCATACGTACGTGTCCTCAGCAATCCAATCCAATCCGTAGGTAAGATGGATATGACCGGCTAGATTGGATGCAATCCGTAGGTAAGATGGATGCAATGCAACGCAACGCAGGAATATATCCGTAGGTAAGATGGATCCGTCCTGTCGTTATTACGAAAAGCAAAGCAAGTTCGGATCATGCAATACGCGCGCGTGCAATTGGATCATGCATGCTACTGTAGAATCACTCGCACCGCCAAACCCGTTCCGCGCACGCGCGTGCGTTTTTTTCTTTTCTTTTCTTTTTTCAATAACATCCAAAGCGTGGAGATCGTTCAAGCAAAACCATCCTCCGATCCCAAAAAGAAATGAATCATTCATCGTTCAAGCAAAACCAAAATCATTCATCGTTCATCGCTCATTCATTCACTCACTCATTCGATGGGCTCTCGTTCTTCGCATCGAACCATCCAAGCCTCTCTCTTTTTTTTTTACCTGCAGGGACGTTTTTCTTTTCTTTGGCAAACGAAACGAAAGAGGAAGGACTCCATCGAATCGTGACCGACCATGGGGTTATCTAGTTAACAAGCGGTAATACGATGTCACGCAAACAACGCGACACATGTCGGTAATAAGCAATCCAAACAATTCAAAAAATAAAGGAAAAAATACAACGGTGATCTATATATTCACTAGGCCGCCGGGCCTCGGGTGCCCTCACGAGGGCGACGACATGGAGCGCAAGGAGCCCGGGCCACGGATAGCTTATGGAGGGCGTCAACGCGAGGTCCGCCAATTGATGACGATCGAGCCGAAGGATGTCGGGCCTTTCAAGACCTCACCGGATCAATACGAAAGAAGCATCGAGAGCACTGCATACATAGTTGATGCTGAGTGTCATATAGACAACGTCGACCTGTTAACCCGGCAGCCGGGTGCCGAGCGCTTTACAAGGACAACGACAGGATGTGCACATGGCCCGAAAGGAGGACCGTCCACAGAGGCGGGCGAGGGCTTCGGGAGGTCGAGCCCAAGCAGAAGGATCCCGGGCCTCGAAGAGCTCACTGGATCAACACGCAGAAGCTCCGAGAGCATAGCATACACACGCAATAGATGGATCAGCGGGGTCTCCTTGTTGGCAAGTTCGCCCGCGTCCGGGCATTGTCGACTCGATGCACGGTTGGCATTCTCGACGGAGTGTAGGAAAATGGAAACAGATTGAAGAGTGGGTCCCGCGCGACCAAAAACAACTCATATATCCTATTCTATTCTATAATAATAATACATGAATGAAGAAACTAAAGTCAGAGCCCGTCATCGGATTTTGTAGGGAGCAAGGAGCGTGATCCGTGTGACATGTGCCGTGTGTCGTTACATCTAGAAGGGAAAAAAGGGATGGACGACGGAGATCATTTCAAGCTTGAGAGAGACAGTTGGTGATCCGTGGGAGACGGAACCGGACCAATGAGAAACCTTGGCTCGTCTGCGCGCGCCAGAAGAGATGCGAAATTTGGGAAGCCCCTGCCACGCATTTGGCTTGCCGCGCCCGGAGGAGACCGAGAAGGGAAATTCAAACGGAATATTTTATTTTATTTTTTCCAGTCAAAGATGAAATAGCCCACCCGACCCGACGGACCCAACCAACAACAACAACACTGTGTCGTTCCTGATGCTAACACTTGTTACCTAAGGAGGTTATGTTGCTACTGGATGAATGGTATTTCAGCCACCTTGTACCTCAGCTAGCTGCTCACGAGTTTTTTAGATCTCCTCAAAATGTCAGCTCAATCGGACACCGTTTGCCTATCCAAACTGTTCGTCTTCCAAAATTGCTCTGTTCTGAAACTGCAGTAGTCCGAGCTGACAAAATCACTCTCGAATCTAATGCTCCACTGATCCAATCCTCAAAACAGCTAACCAGATCAAAGTACTTAAAGTAAGGAACGAGCTCACCAAGTTTGGAGCCAATCCAAGCATGTTTGAGCATCCAATCACCAGCTTGAACACTATCTAGTTAGATGCAGCAAATCTAGACAGAACCTCCACTTCTTCTTCTTCCTCTCTTCTCTTAGATTGTGTTCCTCTCTTGTGTGTGCTCTCACTCTCACAATGGCAGCCGCCACCAGCAGGGTTGGAGTGGCTTGGTTTTCTCCTTGCTCCCTTCACCAGGGAACACTCACAACCGTTGGATGAAAAACAGATCAATGGTCCACATGTGTTGGACTTGTGTCAGCTGTTGTTGGGCTGCCAACACACCTCCATGTGGAGGTACTTAGCCCAACATCATGTACTATTGTTGTGAACTTGCTAGTACTACTGTTAATATTGTATAGGTGTATTGTCATTGGTTCACTACAAGTAAGGAGCAGCAACACATTTTCGATCAATTGCTCATCACTACTATTGTTAATATTGTATGTGCATGCCTGCATGATTAGTTTTGTTGGTGGCAGATGTGCTTACATCATCCCATTTTCGTAACCATGTATCAATTTACCTACACAAAGAAAATTCATTTATCGCTTGCAATGAAATGTTGTTCAATGACTGCTCAGATTAGCGATGGAGACCCTCTTTTGTTACATTCGAATATAATAATAGTGTTTGCATAGTAGTGAAATTTGAAGAGCAATTGCTTCATTTAGTTTACTGGAAGCAACATATTATGATGCTATAATCTTGGAACAGAAGTCATTTCTAATCTACCTA
>JAAAXO010000312.1:0-61152 GCA_011799875.1 Thinopyrum elongatum | reverse complement strand
TGGGCTCTTTTGGTAAAGAAGTATGTGAAATACCATGGCAAACAAAGGGAAGAGAACTTCAAAGGGCAAAAAAATCTCTTGAAGAAGAAGGAAATGCTTACAATTGTGGATAGTCCGAGGACACTTTTCATGATTGTCCCATGAAACAAGAGGAGACAAGCCGATTAAGCTTGTCGGCAAGAAGAAGTAAAACCCCAAGTTCTCCAAGTACCCCCAAGATGAAAGAGGAGAAGGTGGGTTTGGCTTGTGCTTGAGAATGCTACAAAATTTATTCAAACCATTGTTGGAGTACATTACTGGGGGAATCAAATCTAGCCTCTTGCCCTCTCCACCCACGTGGTAGTGTTGGAGGGTTGAGCAAAGCGCGCCGTCATCTGACGGCATGCGACCCAATCCTTCATGGGTTATCGACGCTTAACGAAGCTTGGGGGTCAGAGCTTCCGAACGACTGTTGCATGCTTATTCCCTTGGGCTGGGCAACAGTGGGTGAAAATAATTAGTTGACAGGAACAACAAACAGGAGGCGATTCAAAGGGTGCATATCACAAATTGCGAGTCTTTGAAAGGCCGACGATATTGCTTTGGGAAAGCCCAGGGGCAGTGTTGAGGCAACGGCAACGAAAATAGATCAGTGGAGTCGACGATGAACAGTGTGTGGAATGTGGAAACTGAAGCAAGTCGATTGATGAAGCCCAGTTGTGGACGGTATTGCAGTGCTGAACGTCTAGTTCTAATAGTTAAGGTTTGCAATTGTCACAAAAAATGAGGAAGTGAAACTGAAACTTCGAATCCGGACCATATCTTCTTGGGTACTCCATTGGTTCTGACAATCTCATCCACTATCTTTGATAATTTCTGCTCTAGTATCTGTTTGCTTGACGGCTAAGAAATTGTGCAATCATGGTTAATCCATCAACGATTACCCATATTGCTGCTTTATTTTTGTCCACGGGTGTTGGCGATCCCATAATAAAAAGCCATTCCTATTTAGTCCCATATTCCATTCTGGGAGCGGCAAAGGTTGTAACAAACCAGCAGGGTTCTGATGTTCAGCCTTAACTTGTTGACATGTGTGACACTCTACCACATATTTTGCAATTTCGCGCTTCATGTTGTTCCACCAAAATGTGTCTTTAAAAGCCCAATTACATCGTGGTACTTCCTGGATGTATGAGTAAGGTGTCTGATATGAGCTTCTTTTCAATATCAAGTTTTGATTATGTCTACATTGTCCTGACACACCAAATTCTTTCCTTGAACCATAAGAGCCATCTTCCTTAAAAGGGAATTCAGACGGTCTTCATCAGAAATAATCTAAATTCCTCTATAATGAACTCATCTTCCTTCTGCCTTCTTTGGTATTGTCGTGTAGATTGGGTTGTCTTTCCATGACTAATAAGCTTTCCTTCCTTCTTTGATATAACTGCCCAGAGACACCGCGACCCCATATGCGGAGCCCCCGCACCCATTCTCCCTTTTCTCCTCCTCCCTCCCCTTCTCTCTCGGGTCTGTCTCTGATCTCCCTCTCCCTCTCGTTACTACAGGAAGCCGCCGCCGGCCACGTAAAGCTCTCCCACCGGAGTTCATCAGCCGCCACCCCGTCCGGCAGAGATCCACTTGCCTCACCGGCTTCCATCTTGTCGTCGGAGTCCCAAGCCGCCACCGTTGCACTACAGCTGCCACCGACGCGAACTCCCCCCCCACCAGGGCCGGGTCCTGAGTTTTGGAGGGCCCGGGGCGAAACTAAAATTTGGGGCCCTCCCAATAAATAACATAACAATAATATACAATATAGTATATACCTATAAGTATATGAAGATGCTATCAATAAACACTAGAATCAGGTGTCATTTGTGAATCTCATCTTACTAACTATCCAGAGGTATTTTTCGGGGCCCCTTAACAAAATAACGATAAACAATAATATTCAATACATAATATATATATATATGTTATCCAATAAACACTAAAAATTAGTGTCATTGTGATCTCACGACTGCCAAAGAGGTAATATATGATGGTGTGCAGAAAAAATAAACAAAGGCGTTTATGTCTACCCAAGTACTCCTTAGAAATACAAATTCATATTAATGGTATGCTTACTCAACAATATTAGTACCTATATGTTTAGGGATAACAAATGTTTGGAGGCAGGTTGACTCTAAAAGAGAACCTATTATTTTATTTTTTTTTTGCATCGGAAGGTTTCTTGGACGGTACTAGTTGTAAGATTGTTTTGTCTAAGTAACGTATACGGAAATTAAGTAGATGAGGAAATCCATACGAATGATAGGCAATCCCCTAGTAATGATGATTCAACAAGGCCGGATATGACTCATGTCCACCAATGATGTGTTGGCTACTTTGTCACCCACGATCTCTTGAAGCTCAAGTATGATCAACGCAAATGCCCAATAGCTCATGGACCACAAGAATTCCCACCCTTGCTTTGTAGGCCCAGAAGCTTGCCAGTCCATGCACCACAGGAAAGAAGGGAGACAAGATGGTGAAGATACAAGTCCTCGGCCACTTACTTTGAATAGCATTTGGCTCTTTATGGTCACAGAATACGTGAAACTACCATGCAAACACAGGAAGAGAACTTCAAAGGCAAAGTCTTGGGCAGAAGGAAATACTACAAGTTTTTTTTTTCTGATAGTCTTGAGACACTTTGTCATGGATTGCCCTATGAACAAAGAATGAAAGTCCGGTAAGCTTGTCCTACAAGAGAAGTACAACCCCAAGTTCTTCCAAGTCCCCAAGAGTAAAGATGGAAGGTTTCTATTGTGTCTGAGAATGCTACAATTGATCACATTGCTGAGGTACATACCTGGGAATCAATCTAGCCTTTGCCCTCTCCACCACTTGGTCAGTGTTGGAGGTCAAAGCAAATTAGCTAGTCGTCATATGAAGGCATGTGACAATCATCAATTGGTCATCACGCTAACGAAGCTTTGGGGGTCAGAGCTTCCAAATGACTGTGCATGCTTAATCCCTTGTGCGCAACAGTGTGGTAAAATTTTGTGACAGGAACACAAAACAGGAGGGAGATCAAAGGGTGCATATTCACAAATTGCGAGTCTTGTGAAAGGCCGACGATATTGCTTGGTGAAGCCCTGGGCGGCAACGAAAATAGATCAAGTGGAGTCGATGTGAACAGTGTGAATGGAAACTGAAGCAGTCGATGATGAAGCCCAGTTTGTGGATGGTATGCAGTGCTGAACTCTAATTCTAATAGTAAGGTTGTTTGCAATTGTCACCAAAATGAGGAAGTGAAAACTGAACTTCGATCCGGTCCATATCTTCTTGGGTTACTCCAATTTACTGACAATCTCATCCACATATCTTTGGACCTAATTTCTCTCTAGTATCTGGTGCTTGGCGGCTAAGAAATGTGCCTTTGGGTAATCCATCAATGATTACCATATTGCTTCTTTATGTCACTGGGTTGTTGGCGATCCCATAATAAAAAGCCATTCCTATTTCATACCATTTCCATTCTGGGATCGGCAAAGGTTTATCAAACTAGCACGGGTTCTGCTGTTCTGCCTTACCTTGTTGACATGTTGTGACACTCTACCACATATTTGCAATTTCTCGCCTTCATGTTGTTCCACCAAAATGTGCTCTTAAGCCCATATACATCTTGGTACTTCCTGGATGTATTGAGTAAGTGTCTGATGAAACTTCTTCAATATCAAGTTTTTGATGTCTGCAATGTCCGACACACAAAATTTTCCTTGAAACATAACGAATCCATCTTCCTTCAAGGTGAATTCAGACGGTCTTCCATCAGAAAATACTCCGAAATTCTCTATAATGAACTCATCTTCCTCTGCCTTCTTTTGATATTGTCTTGTAGATTGGGGTTGTATTTCCATGGACTAATAAGCTTTCCTTCCTCCTTGTTTATAAGCTCGATATCGGCTTGATTCAACATCTTGCAGGATTTCCTTTGGTATTATCAAGGTATCAATGTTTACATGTGGACTTCCTACTCAATGCATCGTCTACCATATTGGCCTTTCCTGGGGTATGTCTATGATAAGGTCATAATCCTTATCAACTCTACCCATCTTCATGTCTCATGCTAAGCTCTTTCTATGTGAAGAAGTTACTTCAAACTCTTATGACCAATGAATAATTCATATTTGGCTCCATATAGGTAAGTCTCCATGACTTTAGTGCAAAAAATACTGCTGCTTGTTCAAGATCAGTGTAGGATAGTTAACTTCATGTGGTTTCAGTTTCTAGATCCATATGCAATGACATTTCAATCTTGCAGCAATACACAGCCAAGTTCTAGCTTGGAAGCATCACAATAAACCACATAATCCTTCTCACTATCTGGTTCTGCTAAGACTGGTGCGGTGGTAAGTCTTTGTTTTAACTCCGAAAAATTCTTATCCAAAGTTCTATCAACAAATTTTACATCCTTTCTCAACAATTGGGTCATGGTCCAGAAATTTTTAAGAATCCTTCTATAAATTTCCTCTAATATCCGGCCATTCTCTATAAATCTTTTGATTTATGGCACATTTTTGGATGATTTCCACTACATTTATGCCTAAAACTTTGCTTGGGTCAATGGCTATGCCTTCCTTTATAATGACATGACCAAGATACACCGCCTGGTTTAGCTAAAATTCACACTTACTATACGGTGCATGCAGCTAATGATCCCTAATGTCTGAAAACTATCTCAGATGTCTCGCAAGTTTGTCGTTATTTCCGGGAATTATACCACGATATCATCAATGAACACTATGGCAAATTGATCCAATTATGGCATACAGATCTTGTTCATCAAATTCATGAATATTTCTGGTGCATTTGTCAATTCAGAGGGTACCACAAAGTATTCATGATGACCATATCTTAACACAAACCCTATTTTGGGAATATCTTCTACCTTGATTTTTGATGGTTTATCCTGACCTCAAATCCAACTTAGTGATACTCTTGCACCTTTAACTTGACTAAACAAATCTTGAATCCTTAGAAAGGGATACTTGTTCTTGATGGTAACATTGTTGACAGTACGTAAATCCAGACACATTCATCTTCCTCCATCCTTCTTGTCAAAGATGACTGGCACTCTAGGTGATACACTTTTGCTCATGAATCTCTGGCTTCAAGATCATCCAATTGATCTTTCAATTCTTCCATTCTTATGGTTCCATTATGTATGGCCTTTGTGCTATTGGAGCTGTTCCAAGTCTCAATTTATAGTGAACTCAACTTCTCTAACCGGTGGCATGCCTGGTAATTCTTCTGGGAATACATCCAAAAATTCCTTACCATGGGTATGTCCTCCAATTTTATTCTTCAAGGAATTTAGCTTATATCCTTTTCCAGCTTCTGGATGTCTGTCCCCATAGAATATTATCCGTCTCCCATCGGGTTTCTAATGGACACACTTCTCTCCTCACAATTATCATGGCTCCATGGTTAGACAACCAATTCATTCCTAGATAACATCAATTCCATTTAAGGGTATCACAAAGAGATCCGCATATTACAACACATCCAAAAAATTGTAATGATGTTCCATCTTGATGCGAGTAACTATAACTGATCCTCCGTGGATAGGATGCTAACAGGTGGTGTTGGCAGTATATGGCAAAGAGCTCCCAGTTTTTTCACAAATTTTGATGCAATACAGGATGTAGTGCTCCTCAATCAAAACAAAACTTTGCCATGTAAAGGTAGTATGCTAAGTGTACCCATTATGATGTTGTTTGCAGTGCTGACTTGTTCCACGTTGGCACCATTTTGCCATCCAAATGGCTTTCCTTGAGCTTTTCCACGCCCATTTCCTGCTCCATGGTTAAGGGCTTTAGTGGTGCTAGCATGGTGGCTAGTTTCCTCCTGCTGGTACTCCTCTCGATGCATTAGGGCATGTAGCCTTATGTGTCCTGGTTGTCCACATCCAAAGCATATAACTTTTGGTTGGACACAATCCTTGGCAGTATAATTTAACATACCACATTCCCGCACTTGAAGGAGCATTGTGTGGTCCTGTGGACAGAGCTGAGGTGGTCCTGGAGCTAGCCTAAACTTGGGTCGAAAAACCAAGTTTCGTTGAGGACGTTGGATCATGAACCTACAGGGTTCCATTCTTGCCTTCTTCCTCTTTTCTTCCACCATTTTGCTTCGAGATCCTCTAGGGCAATAGCTCTATTCACCAAATCCAGGAATACATTCCCATCCTAAGTAGACTAAGTTGTACCTTCATGAAAGGCTGAAGTCCCTCAAAAGCCTCTTTTGTTTCTTCTCTTCAATGTTGACTTCATCTGGTGCATACTTAGCCAGACGATTGAATTCTCTGCCATACTTCGCACTGAGTAGTTGCCATCAAATTCTCCCTTTTTAATTCCACCACGCTAGATGGTACATGGGCCTCTCGAAACTTCTTTTTGAAATGTGCCCATGAGATCGCTCGACCCTCTGATTGAATAAGCTTGAAGTTCTCCCACCATGCTGTGGCAGGTCAGTTAACATACGGGTGGTAGGTAGCTTCTCTTCATCACTACACCCCCACCATGTTGAGCTTCATCTCCGTATCTAATAACCAATCCTCCGCTTCGATTGGATCTATGGTGCTAGCAAAGGTCAATGGTCTTGCTTGTTGAAAGTCTGATAAAGTAACTCCTTGTAGCGGCCTTCATGACCTGTAACACCCCCAGTGGTTAGCCACAGTAAACCCCCTTTTTGATAATGCCATGTCATCATGATCAATAATGCTTAATCTATCATTGGGATCATATCTCTTTTCAAAATTCCAATTCAAATGAAAATTCAAACTAAAAGTGAAAATAAAAGTTGTTCAAAATCCAGAAACTAAAATGTTCATTAAATAGCAAATAATTTGGAGGCAATGATAAAATTGTAGCCAACTTATTGAAATTGGATAAGTGACTTAAACATCCACAAAAAGTGGCTGAAAAAAATATTTAATAACCTATTAATTAATATAAAATAAATTTGAAATGATAAATACCCCAAACTAATTTTTGGTGATAGGGTATGTTGCACTGTGATTTATGGACTAGGTATATATTTTACAAAATTCATTTGGGTGCCACACATTTTGCAAAACAGAAAAGAAAGATAAAGCAGAAGAGAAAAGAAAGAAAAGGGGAAAGAAGCCCATAGCTACTGGGCCTAAGTGGCAACAGTGGCCCAGCCCGCCTTGCCTTTTCCCTCACCTCCCGCACTTACTCCCCCTGGCGCACTGTCGAACACAGCGCGTGCACGCGCGCGCGCCGCCGCGTCAGCCCCCCCCCCCCCCCTGCTCAACAACGCCCTCCTGCGCCCGCCTGGTGGGTAAGAGCAGCTCCCGCGCCCTGGCTCTCCCTCGCTCACTCTCTCTCGCTCTCCCTCTCGTTCCCCACCTCGCCGACGCAGCCATGGCGCTGCCGCCGTAGCACACGCGGCCACCGTGCTCGCCTCGCCTCGCCTCTGCGCCGGAGAGGACCGCCTCGACCTCCTCTTCCTCTCTGATGAGTCACCCGAGCTCGGAGCCCCTGCATCGCCACGCTCGACCCCGCCTTCCTCCTTCGGTCGCCGGAGATCGCCGCTACCATGCCGTCGTCTCTGAGCTACCCCGAGCCCACTGCCTTCCCGTACAACTCCGACGTGAGCACCGCGTCCCCCTCCCTCTCTTCCCTGCCCCTTTTAGTGGCCGTAGCCATCCCGCCGCGTTGCCGTGCTCCGACCACCGCCATAGCCGCCCCCCGCGTGCCGTACGTGCTCCCGAGCCCCCGCGCGAGCCACTATCGCGCTCCAGAGCGTGAGACGCGTCGAACCCGGCCCCCAGCTAACCCCCTAGCTCGCTCCCGCCTCGTTTCCAAATGGGGCCGAACGCCGGCGCCCACCGCGATCGATGCCACCGTCGTCTCCGGCCACCTCCGGTCACGGGACCACCCGGGGTGGATGCGGCTCACTCTCCTCCGTCGAACCAACCCAGCCGCGGTGCAAATGGTCCCCTGTGGCCGAATTCCGGCCACGGCCAAGGCTCGCCGCAGTGTACGGGCTCGCCGGAGTGCCCTCCGACCGGCGTCCGACGTGGCGCCTGGGGCCCACCCCTAGGGTCACTGACCAGCGGGCCCCTGGACCCCCTTTTGACCCATTGACTTCGGTCAACGCTGACTGGGCCAGTCCCAGCAGCTGACATGCGGGCCCCACCCCCTTAAAACGTTTTTAAAATAAATAAAATCTGTTAATTAGTTAATTAGTTAACTAAACCACTAAGTAGTCACTTACCAGTGGGCCCCTGTTAATTAGTTAGGTAGTTAGATTAGTTAAACCCAGTTATTTATACACTGAGTATGACAGGTGGGTCCCACCTGTCAGGTTTGACTCTGGTCAGCCAGAGTTGACTGCTGACGTCATCTTTTCGTCATGCTGACATCACCATTTACTGTTTTGGATAATTCGAATTAATAATAAATCTGTAATGTCAGAATATTGTTTAAACTTTGAAAAATCATAGAAAATAATCCGTAGCTCAGATCGAAAAACTTTGTACATGAAAGTTGCTCAGAATTTCGAGACGAATCCGAATACGCGGTCCGTTCGTCCGTCACATGTCCCTAACTAACCGAACATGGAACCGTTCCCCTCCAGTCATCTGTCTGACAAATGTCTGGAACCGGGAAAACATTCCCGGATGGATTCCCCCTTCCTCGGTGACATGCAACCATACGTCAGAACACCCCTAGCTCTGCGTATTGTCATGTCATGCTCTTTTTTGCTTTATATTTACTGTTTCCTCCCCCTCTTCTCTCTCGGTAGACCCCGCTACAGACGCATTTCCCGAGACAGACGCAGCTCAGGAGCCCGACGCCACCATTGACGACCTTGCCTTTGCCGCCGAGCAACCAGGCAAGCACCCCCCCCCCCCCCTTGAGCATACCGATATGGCCTATTATTTCTCTCTCATGCTTGCATTAGAAATTGCTGCTGCTACTGTTTAACCTATTCTGATGCATAGCCTGTTTATTGTAACCTGCTGTTGAAACCTTACCTTCTTATCCTAAACTGTCTAGTATAGGCTGGGTAGAGACCTACCAGCGACCCCAACTTATCCCAACTGCTCCGCTGGATTATCCGAAGACCCGATCAACGGGATCAAAGACAGGCCCCGGCACCGCACATCACCCCCTTGGTTGTACGACACTGCATCGTTACCATCGAGTGCCGAGGGTGATACCTCGTATAGCACTCTTGATGTTAACTCTGTAGAGTAGCTATTTGGTCGTGATCATTGAGGGTGATTCCTCCTTCTCCACTTCTGATACGACCCTGTCGTGCCACACATCAAGTGTGGACCCATCAAGGGTGATTCCTCCGAGTTCACCTTGATGGATACATCAAGTAGGAATCCAACGAGGGTGATACCTCGGATTCCCCTGATGTTATGGACACACGGATACTTGGACTTTACACTGTTACTTGGAAAGGCGGGTCGACCCTGAGGGGTACCCGCGTGAGCCTAAGTGGCGAGTGTTGTGGAGACGGGTTGACCTGGAGGTTGCCTGAGATATGAATACGAGGCGTGGCCGGGCATTCTTAGCCCTTGCCGCAAGTCCTCGAGACGGGGCGACGGGGTCACATCGATCGTGAGTCTCTGCTTGTTACCGCAAGCCCCTAGTCCGCCAATGATTTGGATATTGGATCCGAGCAGGCCTCTGGCCTGATAGCACTAACCATCACGTGGGAACAGTTATGGGCACTCTGCATCGTATGCATCAGCCGAAAGCTTTGTCAGACGTTCAGTTCAGCCTCGTGGCCGGGCCGGGCCAGTGTCATCCAGGACCGAGGTGGTGCTCGTCCCGACCCTGCACACACCGACCCGAAGTGCACAGGGCGATGGCCCAAGACCCCTGAGCGCTTAGGACATAGACCGACGGGGACCTCTCTGCTGAGCTGTAGGTAGGGTTGCGGTGTATCGTTTGGCCGAGGCCGGGTATGCCCCGGAAAAGTGTGTCCGGCCGGAGTGAAGCGAGCATGGTGGGTAAGTTGGTGCACCCCTGCAGGGAAGAACACATCTATCGATAGCCGGTCCTACGGTAAAGGACACTCGGAGTTGTATCCCAATTGATACAACTAGAACTTGAGATGAGACCTGGATATATGGCTCTGGGATTGCTTCTCGCAGGGAGTCGAGAAGGGATCTCAGGACGAGGTTGATGACTGTATGGCTCTGGGATTGCTTTCTCGCAGGGAGTCGAGAAAGGATCTCTGGGTGAGGTTGATGACATTACTACTACTTTATACTGTGCTATCTACTCTCTTCTGTTGCTGCAAGACCTCTGAAGATGCTAGTCTTCGATAGGACTAGGCCTTCTCTCTATTCTGGCATTTCTGCAGCCCAGTCCATATATACAGCCTTTGATAATGTTGCATATGTAGTGTAGATCCTTGATTGCTGAGTACTTCGGATGAGTACTCACGGTTGCTTTGCTTTCTTTTTCCCCCATATCCTTTTGATGCGACCAGATGACGAAGCCCCGGATACAGCTGCCCACGCCGACGATCGCTACTACTACCCGGAGGGTGGATACTTCACCGAGTTGGCCGACGACCAGGAGTAGGATTCGGAGGGTCCCAGGCAGGAGGCCTACGCCTTTCGATCGTAGTGTTTTATTTTGCCCCGCCTTCTTAAAGGCTTATCTCTGTTTCTCTTTTATATCTGTACCCAGATATCTAATGCTTCCGCTGACGCTTGTATGCGAGCTTATGTATTCGAGCCCTCGAGGCCCCTGGCTTGTAATATAAAGCTTGTATGACTTTATTTATGTTTTAGAGTTGTGTTGTGATATCTTCCCATGAGTCCTTAGGCTTGATCGTGTGCATTTGCGTGTATAATTAGTGCACGATTGAGCCGGGGGCGTCACATGACCTCTCTCCTGGTTTCGTCTATACATCTCTTGGAAAAACTTATTCTGGTTCTCCATCTGAACTCTATTCCGTTCCTCCACCATGTTCATGTACCGAAGGAATCCCTCCTCCAACACGATCCTTGGAGCGGGAGGTACTCCATCTCTAGCTGCAGCGTTAATCGCCTCTTGATCCTCCCTAACCTTGTTAGCGATTTCCTCTTGCATCTCTCTCGCCCCTTCCTCACTTGATTCCATTTCCCCTAGATCTGTGACAATAAGAAAGAACTTAATGACGCATCATGCATTTGTACATCAAGTTCAACTCAATGTATAGATCTAGTCACACAATAAAATCCATGAAGATCCAAACTCAAATACTTCCATAAATGGCACACAATTATCCAACTAGTAAGTTTATTACAAACCCATCCAACTATTCCAAGAGTCACAAGACTCGGAACTTAAGTTGGATATTTATTCAGTAGTATTCGTTATTTATATTACATCATACTTTGTAGCCAAACTACACTTCAGTTCTTTCGATCTTCTCCACCTTCTACTTCCGACTCTCACGAAACCTCCCTGGAAGCCATCCATGGAATTTTCCTGTGCGTCGTACAGGTGCTGAGGTTACGGTTGCACGTAGAATAGATGGTCCCAGTGTGTAGTCACTGTCAGTGTCTGTGTTCTTCAGGAAATCACTGAAGTCAAAGTAGTCCTCCAAGCTTCCCATGTCTCCTATGTTTTCACCCGATTCCCCTTCTTCAGTGTCTATAATGCTGGGATTCTCGTACCAACCATAAGGTGGCACAACATACTCCTGAGATGCCTCATCATCAAACCTAAACTGGATACGATCACTACGTGTTCTAGCATATGGTTCCTCCACTCAACCACTGGAACTTTCACCAAGTTCAAAGTGAATGGGATGGCTATGGCTACCAACTCCATAATAATCTTAGGTTACTAGGGTAGTAGCACTCGGTACTGAGGAATAAGATGGTGTGGCGAGGTATGGCTCTGGTGGAGTTTCTACTACATGTGAGTACACTGTGGTTTGAGGTGTCGCAGGTTGCTGCTGCTGCCGATACACTGCTTTACTTGTTACGTTCTGACCATTAGCAACCATAACCACTATGGGAAATGTTTAATTTGTACCAGCAAAACCCATGATGGTGCTTATCTAGCTTCAAGTTCGTGTGGGATTCCTTGTTACTTCCTATAGCTCTTCAAGGTTTTACAGATACATTAGCAACTTTGGCTCGACACATTCTCTGATAGTCCCCTTTATCACCTTAAGACCAATTTGAATTGCTCCTATGATTCCCAGCGCTTTTATCCAATGATACTACTGGTATTTTTCTAGTTACCAGTAACGTGTGCCACTCTAGACACGTCATTGGTAAGCTATCACCTATAAAGGTTTCTGCAAAAGTGCATTGCCCCAAGCTACTATGGATGGGTAGGAGTCGTTACATACCAGGGAATGATAAACTTGGCGAGCTACTAATCTCTCTTTTATAATGGCTTCCACCTTCTCTTTTAAAAGAAAAAAGCATTTCCGTTAAACAGTCAGCGCTGCTAAATCACTGACTGAGAACTGATCCAGCCAAATCTAAGTATCATCCTCTGCTAGGCTAGAACCGAATTTTTCTAAGGCGTCAGCTGCCGAATTGCATTCACGGGGATTGAAGTTCATCGGCAGTAGACTCCGTCTTTTATTGCCAGGACACCAAGGGGTGAGCGACCAAATGTATTACTCATTAGAACCGCCACCAGATGCTGTGCATCGGATTCCAAAATAATCCTTGTAATGCCACAGTCACTCACATGACGGAGAGTAGCTAGTGCATCTTCCAGTTCAGTGTGAAGAGCATTACTCGCGCCTGTGAGTTTACCTGCTCCAGCTGTTGTGCGTTAGTTACCTGCGTCATCCCCGACAATGAATCCCCATCCTCCGGCCTGATTGAGGACTCAGTGTAAGAAGGTCAAACAGAGACACCATACAGTAGTATAGATTTTGTGCTAGACATAAGATCCTCGCAGCAATTGACAGTCCTAACATCATTTTACTTTTTCTAAATAATATCAGAAAGTTTTTGAGAAGTTCAGTAGATTTTGTGATATTCGTGTAACCATATTCCTCTCCTCTTTTTTATTTATCAAAAAGTGAAATAATTCATGAAGTTAGTAATGAATGTCATGCACTTATAAAAAATCATCCAATAATATAACCATCTGGACTAGAAAAAAAAAGACAAGATTCAATGAATAGTTCTCAGTTAAATAGCATGCACATGATATAAATTTGTCTTTTTTACAGGTCATAAGATGTTATATTTGTTATGAGTTTTGCAGATGCACATTATATAAAGACATACATCCATGAATTATTTCACAATTTTTAAAACACAAAAAATAAAAAATGGAGGAGAGAGAATATGGGCTGCACGGTAATTAGTTACCGAAATTAGATTCCGCAGAAGAGTACAAACGAAAACGACCGTACATGCTGAAACCAGAAAATCAAAAGGGACAACTGTCCTGGAACAACAGAGAAAGGACCCCTAAGAAAAACAAAATTACATCAAGGTCCCCAGGATCCTCTGTATTGAACCCCCTCATCACCTGTCGCCGGAAACCTTCGTCGCCGGAGCGCTGCTGGACCAAGACAACAGGAAACCATCAAGTCTTCCGTCGGAGGAGCATCATCACGCCACTACACTTTAGAAGACCTCAGGAGTGGCCCGAAGGGCCGTTCACTTTGTGGCTTGCTAGCCGGGGAAGACCCCGGTAATCCTTCGTTACTAGATCCTCCACCCAACCCCCTGCCTGGACGGTGCTGCCACGCCGGATCTACCACCTACAGACCTCGCACCCTGCTCCGGAGCAGCTATCGCCTTGCCGCTGCCAAGATTGTTCATATATAGAAAGGCAACCACCAAAGAAGTAGGGATGCACCTCACTTGTCCCCCACGGATGCTAGAGCATACATCACCAAGACGACGGGATCAGAGGACAAAAGCCCACCACGTGATCGGCACCGCCGCAATGCCGGCCATACATGGGAACCCCAAACCCACCAGATCCTAAGATCAGTGCGACACCAACGCCGCCAGCTTCCCAACGCCACCGAAAACGGCCTCGTGGGAGAGGGGAGATGAGGACCAACATCTAAACCCCCTCCCCCCCTATCCTCTGTCCTCCCCCGCACCCCCTCCCACACGCCCCAAATCTCCTTTTACGGGTCTTCGTACAGTGGACATGCAGAGAGAGGAAGAGCGCGAACAATTATTATGACGCGGCACCCATCCTCCACCAAAACGACACCCTTGGAAACTCTAACAACCTATCTACACGCCAGACGCCGGACACGCCAAGCGGCGAGCGGGAGTGGGGGAGAGACCGACGGCCTCGCCGGCGAGACGAGGGATCCCGAGACGCCACCCTGTCGCCTTACTCTACTATGAGACGATAGGGAAAATGGAGGATCCTTTGCTGGGAAGGACTTGGGAGTGATGAGATTCAGTGACTTGTGAGAAGTACATGACATGAAGTGCACTGCGCACTTAAGTCTATGAACAGACATCATGAGCAGATCACCAGCACAATGAAGTCAGCAGCCAATAGCCGACACATATCTTAAGCCGTGCCATTGCTACCGTGCACTCCCATCTGATCTGGGGTCCATTTTGTCGCGGCGGACTTCAAAAGTCACGGATCGCCGTCCGGGAGTACCTTGGGAGTACGGATTACGTTCCCCCTAAACTAGACTCGAAAGGTCCGTTTTCCAGATGCATCTGAACCGGTGCATGTGCAAGAGAAATAAAAATAAAGGTTGTTCGAGATCAATTCAGACCAAGTGCAGAAGGAAAGAAGGTCCGTCTTACTGTGCTTTCTGGCCAGCTAGGAAGAACGAGATGCTTCTCCTTTTTGAGTCTTTTCACTCCGGCAAACCTAGTTTGACTTAGTTGGCCCCAATAGAGCACACCTGGTTCTCCTCCCAAAGAAGGAAGATGGTTAGGCCTCTTTCAATGCATAGATGCTTAGATGAGGTGCTAAGCATATTAAATACTTTAGCAACTAAAGCTCTCAATGCATAGGTAACTTGTTGTAGCTAAGTTTTCTTCATTTAATGATTTAGTAACTAAACTCTTTCATGCATTGGCGAGCTCCTTCATAAGTGTTTACTTAGGTTCATGCGTTTGGCATTGTTTCTGCATGTTGTCACCAAACTCATCTCTTTCCTATTAATTACCTTGCCACATCAGATTTTTTGCCTACCTGACAGCCTTAGCACCTGTACAGGATTGGAGCATTGGGAAGGGTCTTATACTGCAGACGCTGTCAGGCCCATCTCCCTGCAGAATAGTCCTGTGAAACTCCCCACCAAGGTCAATGCTAAGGGCGTATCCAACAGTGCCACGTATGCTAGCTCTTAAGATCCACGTTATCATTTTCCTACGTGGAGGACAGAGGGAGGAGAAGCAGAGGAAAAGCTACTAGCTCTTCATGTAGAGCTAAGTTTCTTACACGCCTCTCGAGTTTAGTGGACCCGCACTTACATCTTCTCCAAATAATCATATTTATCTGCTTTGGGTCACAGTAGTTTTGGAACAAATGTAATAGCCAGCTAGACCGTTGGAGAGAAATGATCTTTATGGTACTAGCTCTTGTTGAGGTAAATGTGACACAGTCTTTCTTCCATCCGCCCACCTTCAGCCCACATCAGCATCTCCAGCCGCCCCGACCCTATCTTGTGGCGCCTTAGCTAGCTTTGCATCGGGTCGAGTTGGCATTTGGCAAGTTGCAAGATGTCTTGCGACTCTACACCAGCATTCGGTCGTCAAAGAAGAGTGAATGAATAAAGCTAGTGTGCCCGCCTCTTCATATCCTATCTGAGTCTCAATAATCCTGACAGAGCTACTACACCTCCAAAAAATTAATTATATTTGATGTTCAGACAGGGAGCGTGGCGATGCAGGGGCTCCGAGCTCGGGTGACTCATCAGAGAGGAAGAGGAGGTCGAGGCGGTCCTCTCCGGCGCAGAGGCGAGGCGAGGCGAGCACGGTGGCCGCGTGTGCTACGGCGGCAGCGCCATGGCTGCGTCGGCGAGGTGGGGAACGAGAGGGAGAGCGAGAGAGAGTGAGCGAGGGAGAGCCAGGGGGGCGCGGGAGCTGCTCTTTACCCACCAGGCGGGCGCAGGAGGGCGTTGTTGAGCAGGGGGGGGGGGCTGACGCGGGCGCGCGCGTGCACGCGCTGTGTTCGACAGTGCGCCAGGGGGAGTAGTGCGGGAGGTGAGGGAAAAGGCAAGGCGGGCTGGGCCACTGTTGCCACTTAGGCCCAGTAGCTATGGGCTTCTTTCCCCTTTTCTTTCTTTTCTCTTCTGCTTTATCTTTTCTTTTCTGTTTTGCAAAATGTGTGGCACCCAAATGAATTTTGTAAAATATATGACCTAGTCCATAAATCACAGTGCAACATACCCTATCACCAAAAATTAGTTTGGGGTATTTATCATTTCAAATTTATTTTATATTAATTAATAGGTTATTAAATATTGTTTTCAGCCACTTTTTGTGGATGTTTAAGTCACTTATCCAATTTCAATAAGGTTGGCTACAATTTTATCATTGCCTCCAAATTATTTGCTATTTAATGAACATTTTAGTTTCTGGATTTTGAACAACTTTTATTTTCACTTTTAGTTTGAATTTTCATTTGAATTGGAATTTGAAAAGAGATATGATCCCAATGATGATTAAGCATTATTGATCATGATGACATGGCATTATCAAAAAGGGGGTTTACTGTGGCTAACCACTGGGGGTGTTACAGGTCATGAAGGCGCGCTACAAGGAGTTACTTTATCAGACTTTCAACAAGCAAGACCATTGACCTTTGCTAGCACCATAGATCCAATCGAAGCGGAGGATTGGTTATTAGATACGGAGATGAAGCTCAACATGGTGGGGGTGTAGTGATGAAGAGAAGCTACGCTATGCCACCCGTATGTTAACTGGACCTGCCACAGCATGGTGGGAGAACTTCAAGCTTATTCAATCAGAGGGTCGAGCGATCTCATGGGCACATTTCAAAAAGAAGTTTCGAGAGGCCCATGTACCATCTAGCGTGGTGGAATTAAAAAGGAGAGAATTTGATGGCAACTACTCAGTGCTGAAGTATGGCAGAGAATTCAATCGTCTGGCTAAGTATGCACCAGATGAAGTCAACATTGAAGAGAAGAAACAAAAGAGGCTTTTGAGGGGACTTCAGCCTTTCATGAAGGTACAACTTAGTCTACTTAGGATGGGGAATTCCTGGATTTGGTGGATAGAGCTATTGCCCTAGAGGATCTTCGAAGCAAAATGGTGGAAGAAAAGAGGAAGAAGGCAAGAATGGAACCCTGTAGGTTCATGATCCAACGTCCTCAACGAAACTTGGTTTTTCGACCCAAGTTTAGGCTAGCTCCAGGACCACCTCAGCTCTGTGCCACAGGACCACACAATGCTCCTGTCAAGTGCGGGAAATGTGGTATGTTAAATTATACTGCCAAGGAGTGTGTCCAACCAAAAGTTATATGCTTTGGATGTGGACAACCAGGACACATAAAGGCTACATGCCCTAATGCATCGAGAGGAGTACCAGCAGGAGGAAACTAGCCACCAATGCTAGCACCACTAAAGCCCTTTAACCATGGAGCAGGAAATGGGCGTGGAAAAGCTCAAGGAAAGCCATTTGGATGGCAAAATTGTGCCAACGTGGAACAAGTCAGCACTGCAAACAACATCATAATGGGTACACTTAGCATACTACCTTTACATGGCAAAGTTTTGTTTGATTGAGGAGCAACTACATCCTGTATTGCATCAAAATTTGTGAAAAAACTGGGAGCTCTTTGCCATATACTGCAACACCCTGTTAGCATCCTATCCACTGGAGGATCAGTTATAGTTACTCGCATCAAGATGGAACAGATCATTACAATTTTTGGATGTGTGTAATATGCGGATCTCTTTGTGATACCCTTAAATGGAATTGATGTTATCTTAGGAATGAATTGGTTGTCTAACCATGGAGCCATGATAAATTGTGAGGAGAGAAGTGTGTCCATTAGGAAACCCGATGGGAGACGGATAATATTCTATGGGGACAGACATCCAGAAGCTGGAAAAGGATATAAGCTAAATTCCTTGAAGGAAATAAAATTGGAGGACATACCCATGGTAAAGGAATTTTTGGATGTATTCCCAGAAGAATTACCAGGCATGCCACCGGTTAGAGAAGTTGAGTTCACTATAGAATTGAGACTTGGAACAGCTCCAATAGCACAAAGGCCATACATAATGGGACCATAAGAAATGGAAGAATTGAAAGATCAATTGGATGATCTTGAAGCCAAGAGATTCATGAGCAAAAGTGTATCACCTAGAGTGCCAGTCATCTTTGTGGACAAGAAGGATGGAGGAAGATGAATGTGTCTGGATTATCGTACTGTCAACAATGTTACCATCAAGAACAAGTATCCCTTTCTAAGGATTCAAGATTTGTTTGATCAAGTTAAAGGTGCAAGAGTATTCACTAAGTTGGATTTGAGGTCAGGATACCATCAGATAAAAATCAAGGTAGAAGATATTCCCAAAATAGGGTTTGTGTTAAGATATGGTCATCATGAATACTTTGTGGTACCCTCTGAATTGACAAATGCACCAGAAATATTCATGAATTTGATGAACAAGATCTGTATGCCATAATTGGATCAATTTGCCATAGTGTTCATTGATGATATCGTGGTATATTCCCGGAATAACGACAAACTTGCGAGACATCTGAGTATAGTTTTGCAGACATTGAGGGATCATTAGCTGCATGCACCGTATAGTAAGTGTGAATTTTAGCTAAACCAGGCGGTGTATCTTGGTCATGTCATTATAAAGGAAGGCATAGCCATTGACCCAAGCAAAGTTTTAGGCAGTAAATGTAGTGGAAATCATCCAAAAATGTGCCATAAATCAAAAGATTTATAGGAATGGCCGGATATTAGAGGAAATTTATAGAAGGATTCTTAAAAATTTCTGGACCAATGACCCAATTGTTGAGAAAGGATGTAAAATTTGTGTGGATAGAAGCTTGTGATAAGAATTTTTCGGAGTTAAAACAAAGACTTACCACCGCACCAGTCTTAGCAGAACCAGATAGTGAGAAGGATTATGTGGTTTATTGTGATGCTTCCAAGCTAGAACTTGGCTGTGTATTGCTGCAAGATTGAAAAGTCATTGCATATGGATCTAGACAACTGAAACCACATGAAGTTAACTATCCTACACATGATCTTGAACAAGCAGCAGTATTTTTTGCACTAAAGTCATGGAGACATTACCTATATGGAGCCAAATATGAATTATTCATTGGTCATAAGAGTTTGAAGTACTTCTTCACATAGAAAGAGCTTAGCATGAGACAGTGAAGATGGGTAGAGTTGATAAAGGATTATGACCTTATCATAGAACATACCCCAGGAAAGGCCAATATGGTAGACGATGCATTGAGTAGGAAGTCCACATGTAAACAAATTGATACCTTGATAATACCAAAGGAAATCCTGCAAGAGTTGAATCAAGCCGATATCGAGCTTATAAACAAAGGAAGGAAGGAAAGCTTATTAGTCATGGAAATACAACCCAATCTACAAGACAATATCAAAAGAAGGCAGAAGGAAGATGAGTTCATTATAGAGGAATTTCGGAGTATTTCTGATGGAAGACCGTCTGAATTCACCTTGAAGGAAGATGGATCGTTATGTTTCAAGGAAAGAATTTGTGTGTCGGACATTGCAGACATCAAAAACTTGATATTGAAAGAAGTTCATCAGACACCTTACTCAATACATCCAGGAAGTACCAAGATGTATATGGGCTTAAAGAGCACATTTTGGTGGAACAACATGAAGCGAGAAATTGCAAAATATGTGGTAGAGTGTCACACATGTCAACAAGTTAAGGCAGAACAGCAGAACCCTGCTAGTTTGATAAAACCTTTGCCGATCCAAGAATGGAAATGGTATGAAATAGGAATGGCTTTTATTATGGGATCGCCAACAACCCAGTGACATAAAGAAGCAATATGGGTAATCATTGATGGATTAACCAGAAGTGCACATTTCTTAGCCGCCAAGCAAACAGATACTAGAGAGAAATTAGTCCAAAGATATGTGGATGAGATTGTCAGTAAATATGGAGTACCCAAGAAGATATGACCGGATCGAAGTTCAGTTTTCACTTCCTCATTTTGGTGACAATTGCAAACAACCTTACTATTAGAATTAGAGTTCAGCACTGCATACCATCCACAAACTGGGCTTCATCATCGACTGCTTCAGTTTCCATTCCACACTGTTCATCATCGACTCCACTTGATCTATTTTCGTTGCCGCCCAGGGCTTCACCAAGCAATATCGTCGGCCTTTCAAAGACTCGCAATTTGTGAATATGCACCCTTTGATCTCCTCCTGTTTGTGTTCCTGTCAACAAATTATTTTCACCCACTGTTGCGCACAAGGGAATAAGCATGCACAGTCATTTGGAAGCTCTGACCCCCAAAGCTTCGTTAAGCGTCGATGACCAATGATGATTGTCACATGCCTTCAGATGACGACTAGCTAATTTGCTTTGACCTCCAACACTACCAAGTGGTGGAGAGGGCAAGAGGCTAGATTTGATTCCCCAGGTATGTACTCCAGCAATGTTGATCAATTGTAGCATTCTCAAGCACAAGCACCTTCTCATCTTTCCTCTTGGGGTACTTGGAGAACTTGGGGTTGTACTTCTTCTTGAGGACAAGCTTACCGGACTTGTCTCCTCTTTGTTCATAGGGACAATCCATGACAAAGTGTCTCAGACTATCACAATTGTAGTATTTCCTTCTTCCAAGAGATTTGCCTTTGAAGTTCTCTTCCCTTTGTTTGCCATGGTATTCACGTACTTCTTGACCAAAAGAGCCAAATCCTATTCAAAGTAATTGGCCGGAAAACTTGTATCTTCACCATCTTTGTCTTCTTCTTCCTGTGGTGCATGGACTTGCAACTTCTTGGCCTTCAAAGCAAGGTTGGAATTCTTGGTCCATGAGCTATGGCATTTGCTTGATCATACTTGAGCTTCAAGAGATCGTGGGTGACAAAGGTAGCCAACACATCATTGGTGGACATGAAGTCATAGTCCGGCCTTTGTTGAATCATCATTACCATAGTGGGATTGCATATCATTCGTATGGATTTACTCATCTATCTTAATTTCTCGGATACTGTTACTTAGAAAAACAATCTTACAACTAGTCAGTCCAAGAACTTCCGATGCAAAAAAAATAAAAATAATAGTTCTCTTCTTAGAGTCACCTGCCTCCAAACATTTGTTATCTCAAACATATAGTGTACTAATATTGTTGTAGTAAGCATACCATTAAATATGACTTTGTATTTCTAAGGATGTCTTGGGATAGACATACACGCCTTTGTTTATTTTTCGCACAACCATCATATATATACCTCTGGCTAGTCGTGAGATCACAATGACACTAGATTTTTAGTGTTTATTGATAACATATATATATATATATATGTATTGAATATTATTGTTATGTTATTTATGTTAAGGGCCCCAGAATATATATACCTCTGGCTAGTAGTAAGAGTGAGATCACAATGACACTGATTTCTAGTGTTTATTGATAGCATCTTCATATATATATATATATATAATATATTGTATATTATTGTTATGTTATTTATGGTAAGGGCCCCAAATTTTAGTTTCGCCCCGGGCCCCCAAAATCTCAGGACCGGCCCTGGTCGGGGGAGTTCGCGTCGGTGGCAGCTGTAGGCAACGGTGGGCGGCTTGGGGACTCCGACGACACAGGGAACCGCGGGAGGCAGTGGGATCTGCCGGAACCGGGGTGGCGGCTGATGAACTCCGGTGGGAGAGCTTTACGTGGCCGGCGGCGGCTTCCTGTAGTAACGAGAGGGAGAGGGAGATCAGAGACAGACCCGAGAGAGAAGGGGAGGGAGGAGGAGAAAAGGAGAAGGGGTGCGGGCGCTCCGATGGGGTCGCGGTGTCTCTGGGCAGCTTATATCAAAGGAAGGAAGGAAAGCTTATTAGTCATGGAAATACAACCCAATCTACAAGACAATACCAAAAGAAGGCAGAAGGAAGATGAGTTCATTATAGAGGAATTTTAGATTATTTCTGATGGAAGACCGTCTGAATTCACCTTGAAGGAAGATGGATCGTTATGGTTCAAGGAAAGAATTTGTGTGTCGGACAATGTAGACATCAAAAACTTGATATTGAAAGAAGCTCATCAGACACCTTACTCAATACATCCAGGAAGTACCAAGATGTATATGGGCTTAAAGAGCACATTTTGGTGGAACAACATGAAGCGAGAAATTGCAAAATATGTGGTAGAGTGTCACACATGTCAACAAGTTAAGGCTGAACATCAGAACCCTGCTGGTTTGTTACAACCTTTGCCGATCCCAGAATGGAAATGGGACGAAATAGGAATGGCTTTTATTATGGGATCGCCAACAACCCAGTGACATAAAGAAGCAATATGGGTAATCGTTGATGGATTAACCAGGAGTGCACATTTCTTAGCCGTCAAGCAAACAGATACTAGAGAGAAATTAGTCCAAAGATATGTGGATGAGATTGTCAGTAAACATGGAGTACCCAAGAAGATATGGTCGGATCGAAGTTCAGTTTTCACTTCCTCATTTTTGTGACAATTGCAAACCTTACTATTAGAACTAGAGTTCAGCACTGCATACCGTCCACAAACTGGGCTTCATCATCGACTGCTTCAGTTTCCATTCCACACTGTTCATCGTCGACTCCACCTGATCTATTTTCGTTGCCGCCCTGGGCTTCACCAAGCAATATCGTCGGCCTTTCAAAGACTCGCAATTTGTGAATATGCACCCTTTGATCTCCTCCTGTTTGTGTTCCTGTCAACTAATTATTTTCACCCACTGTTGCCGCCCAAGGGAATAAGCATGCACAGTCGTTCGGAAGCTCTGACCCCCAAAGCTTCGTTAAGCGTCGATAACCAATGATGATTGTCGCATGCCTTCAGATGACGGCTAGCTGATTTGCTTCAACCTCCAACACTACCAAGTGGTGGAGAGGGCAAGAGGCTAGATTTGATTCCCCAGGTATGTACTCCAACAATGTTGATAAATTTGTAGCATTCTCAAGCACAAGCACCTTCTCATCTTTCCTCTTGGGGTACTTGGAGAACTTGGGGTTGTACTTCTTCTTGACGACAAGCTTATCGGACTTGTCTCCTCTTTGTTCATAGGGACAATCCATGACAAAGTGTCTCGGACTATCACAATTGTAGCATTTCCTTCTTCCAAGAGATTTGCCTTTGAAGTTCTCTTCCCTTTGTTTGCCATGGTATTCACATACTTCTTGACCAAAAGAGCCAAATCCTCTTCAAAGTAATTTGCCGGAAAACTTGTGTCTTCACCATCTTTGTCTTCTTCTTCCTGTGGTGCATGGACTTGCAACTTCTTGGCCTTCAAAGCAAGGTTGGCACTCTTGGTCCATGAGCTATGCCATTTGCTTGATCATACTTGAGCTTCAAGAGATCGTGGGTGACAAAGGTAGTGTTGACACCAGATTTTGGCATGGTATGAAACGCAATTAAGATGGCCTCATATGAAAAAGTGTTCTACATGAATTGTTTTCGTCTCGTCGAATTGGTTGATTTTGATATAAAAATCATTCCAATCCGAGTTTGTATGCAAAAGTTAGAGGCAACACTTTGCGGACCGGTCCTGAGTGAAAAAGTGACGCGAGGGACCAGACACCCACCTAGGTGGTGTCTGATGGGTCGCGTGAGTTATTCGGCCCTTGCCCGGCAGAATGAAGCTTGCCGGCCGAGTAAAAAGCTTGCCGGCGCGAAAAGCTTGCCGGCGTGGAAGCTTGCCGGTGTGAACACTTGCCGGGTGGAAACCTTGCCGGTGTGAACGCTTGCCGGGGTGGAAACCTTGCCGGTGTGAAAGCTTGCCAGGGTGGAAACCTTGCCGGTGTGGAAAGCTTGCCGGGGTGGAAACCTTGCCGGGGTGGAGAGCTTGCCAGAAAAGTGGAAGCTGTCAAAGTCAATCCGACCAGAAGTTAAAGATGGGCCCTAAAAGTCATAAAGACGGCCTTAAAAGGAGAACTGGCACACGTTGTGTTATGCAGATCATCGAGGCGGACAAGTTTGATGTTGAACTCGACTCTATCCGAGTTAGTATGCGATTTCTAAAGACCATGCGAGAAGCAGGACAGAGGTATGGGACAGATTCGGACTGAATCCGAGTTGGACTGAAACTAGAACTGTAGGACGTGAATTGATGTAATTTTCTTGTAAAGAAAGCCTAGATGAATCCTTTACTTGTACGGGAAGTCCAGCCGCCTCTTATATATGTTGGGGGTGATGGCCAATTGAACAACACACAATCGAACAAATCAATATACTAGTTTTACCCTAGTTGTACATCTCTTCATTGTTCTTTCTCTCTCGTTCTTCGTTCGTTCTTCCTTGAAGGGCAGCGATCCTTGAGGCTCTAGGGGCGGGAGAACCGGCCTAGGGCAGCCCATAGCCGCCGCACTCCCTGACGGGGTCCCTCCCGGGCGTGTGGGGTTTCGGGTCCTCAAAAGCACCCGCCGACTGTCTTGCGTATAGCGCTGTCGGTCGGGTCTCCTTCGATGTGAGCTGCGGTGCATCACCCCCGACGTCGAGGGTACACGGTGACGTGTTCCTGTGTCAACACACTTTTTGGCGACTCCACTGGGGACGAAAGATCAAGAATCATCATCAACCATGTCTAATCTCCCCAAGCCCTCAGAAGTTGACGCCGATAATATCATTAAGCCCAGTCTTGATGAACTATCGGAGGAACATCGCCAAGCCTATGAAATGCACAAGAAGCAGCGTGAAGAGGTTTTTGAAGTGCTCAAGAAGAAGCATGAGGAGGAGGATTTGGAGGCGTTTCTTGCAAGTTTCAAGAAGGACCGTCAAGGCAACATCACTCTGGTTGGAAACGTCAATTTTCCTCCTCTCATTGACGAACAAGATTTAATCACTGTGAGTAAAGTTTTTTTTCCTGAGCAAGTGGCTGTGATTGAAAGTCTTGTCAGTAAGGGTAATGTGATGACGTACAATTATTTTGTGGCAAATACTAATGCTAAGAAAAATATGCCTCCGTCATCTAGTGGTACTGTTGGTGTATCTGAAAACCTTAGTCCAACTTTACCTATTTCATCGGCACCTCCTATGCAACAACAATATAGTATGCCATTGAATTTTTACCCTAGTCAAACCAACCAGCTTTAGGCTGCACCTACATATCCTAATCCTATTATGAGTGTGCCCAATTCGGCGTCAACGACGAATCACTTTGTCGCACCACCCATAGGCGCAAGCATGTTTGGTCTTCCGCCGAATTATGGTTCGGCGCCCATCCCACAAGTTGCACCACTAGCTAGAACTCAGGTTGCTCCGATGTCATTGCCACAAACATCTTCATCTACCTCAGATCCAATTTTAGCTAAATTAAGGGAGGATTTGCATAAGATGTTTCTAGAAACTTTCGGAAACGAGCTGAAAGTAAAGAGTCGTGTGTACCAAAAGCCTTATCCCGAGGACTTTGATGCAGTTTTGTACCCTCAAGGTTACAAGGTTCCTGATTTTGTTAAATTTAGTGGAGAGGGCACAAAAACAACATGGGAGCATGTTAGTCAGTATCTAGCGCAGTTAGGTGAAGCAGGTTCCATAGAAGAATTGAAAGTGCGTTTATTTCCATTATCTTTAACTGGCACCGCATTTTCATGGTTTGCTGCTTTACCACATGGTTCAATTCTCGCAATTAGAGCAGAAGTTTCATGATCACTTTTATAGCGGCGATAATGAGCTTAAGTTGTCACATCTTACATCGGTTAGGCAAAAATATGATGAATCGGTCACCGATTACGTCAAGAGATTTAGAGATATAAAAAACCGATGTTATAGCTTGATGATAAGCGAGAGAGACTTGGCGGATCTTGTTCTTAGTTGCTTGAAAACTCATATTAAAGAGAGGCTAGAAAGTTATGAGTTTTTGAATATTAACCAAGTCTTACAAAAAGCTTTGGCTCAAGAGAGTCGAAGTAAAGAGGTTCATAGGTCTACAACCGATCGTCCCAGAATGCATATGGTTGAATACAATGATGATAATTCGGACGATGAGGTTGATGTCTATACTACTGAGTTTGTTTGGTCCTCAAAGGCCAAACCCTATACATTCAATGCTCTTAAGTCGATTCGCAAGAATCGTGATGATGAGATGAAGTTCACTTTTGATATATCTAAGTGTGATAGAATATTTGATGCTCTCTTGCAAGACAAGATGATTAGAATATCACACACCATACCGCCGTTTGAGGAGCTAAAATGGCATGCTTATTGCAAGTACCATAATTCATTTTCTCATGCTACTAATGATTGCAATGTTTTTCGATGACAGATACAATCGGCAATTAATGACGAACGATTGAATTTTGCTGAGATGCAAGTTGATAAACAGCCCTTCCCAGTAAACACCATGGACTTGGAGGGAAAGAAAATGTTAATTCGGCCTAGCATAGCCAAATCTGCTAATAAAGATAATGTTGTTATTGGTGAACCCAGAAAAGGCAAAGAGGGCGACAAAGTCTTGAGAAGAGAGGTTGTGCTTGATAAACAACCCGATGGCAAGGAAGTATTGAAGATCACCATAAAAAATCCTGCACTCGGGGGGCAACCACAAGTACAATAAGATACTTATGTTAAATTTATCAAGCCCAAGAATTCAGAAGTTGGCAAGTGGGAAAAGAGTGAAGCTAAGCGCAAGAGAATCAAGCCAACTTTTGATATGTTGCTATCCAAATATGCAAGTCAAGCGGCCGGTTCTAGCTCTAATCGGCCATCACATTCAAAGCGTTCAAGATCGCCTCCGAAGCAAGAGTTTCGACGTTATGCAAGGCCATATGGGTCATGGACACCGACACCATGGATGTCACAAACCCCGTATGCGCCATATTACATGAGAGACTTCAATGGAGGATGGGGGCAGCCCCCAATGGCTCCTTATGCTTTTCGTATGCGGTGGACAGCACCTAGAAGGCCTGCTCGCGAGAGGCTTTATTATCCCACACAAGGCCGTTTGAGCTATGGTGCTAATCAGCCAACAAAAATTTCTCCAAGCAAGGCCAATAAAAAAGTGTGGTGTATTAAGTCACCTAATGTACAAATTTCAGAATGCGACAAGCAAAAGGAGATCAAAAGGCCGATTGTTGGTAATCTGGCCAATTCTAATGGTGATATTGTTATTGTTCAGTAGGGTTCCATGGTTAATAATCATGAGGCTATCACAAGCAAGGCCAAATCTAGGGATCCCAAATGTACCCAACCTAAGTGGTGTCCTTGTGGTGCCCCGCCTGATTACCACTGTAGCCAGACGTTCGCCACACATACCAGCCCAGGAAATCACTCTGCCATGCGCGTTTACAACAAGTATCAAGAACACATGCATTTCTATTAATGGATATATAAGTCTTACATGAGATATATTACAGAGGTGTTGGCAGCGGAAAAGCTTTATCTAAGGCAGCATGGTCTTGGTGCGGCTCCAATCCACAGGGATCTGACTAGGTTACGCTCCAAGCTCGCGAACGCTCCGGCTCCTCGTCGACGGACGACGGATCCTTATGTGAACCTGGCCACATTAAAGGCCGCTGACTACTTTTGAATGTACTCGCAAGCAAACCAAACTAACATATACACCAAGCAATGCAATCCATGGCATTCAAGCATGTATTTGATATTAGAGTAACATTAATTATCATGGCATAGCATACCTATCTAGCAATATTAATTATCATATCATCACAGGTTCATCCAGCAAGGTAACTACTAAGGTAAAATACAGTAAAGTAAGGCATATCAAGTAAATAATCCATACTCCGAACATTCTCAGGATCCCATCCAAACCTTAACTAGATCCAACTTACTCTCTTCTGGGTTGCCTTACAACCCGCAGAACATTCATGATTCACTTAGTATCTCAGGGCATAAGACGAGTTCTTCCATCGTTATTATCACTGTTTCGGTTGACCACCTAGAGAGGTCTGGACGGACTATCCAATACCGTGGACGCGGCTATTCGAATAGATTTTACACTCTGCAGAGATTGCGCACTTTACCCACACCATGGAGCACCTGACCTCGTGATCCCATTCGGGTGGACCAGGGTTGCTCCAACGAAACCTGCCTAACCCGTGACTCCTCCACCGTACCACCGACAATCATACTCTCCCAGGGTCATGTCCTGGGTGGCCCCTGTGTCACCTCATGACACCTGCCACCGTCGTGGCCAACTAAACTGTCCCAAACGGGGACGCCGGAAAATAACTCAACTGGGCTCACAAGGTTATCGTCGCCCACCGGGCCAGGGTAGCACGCACGCATAACCTTCCCTAGTTGATGGTACCGATAAAAGAGCACGTGATCAGACCAAGTGAAAGCCGTCCCATACTGGCAAATGTGGTTGCACGAATAAGTCTAGACAGGTGACTCTGGATCAACCGACTAGGTTTAGTTTTAGCCATCATTTAGCAAGCATGGTTATTTATCATGAATAACTTAACATGGCGGGGACAATGCATGAGGTAACAACTGTGGAAACATAACTACCTATCTTCATATAATATAACAATGAGTCATTAATGAAACAAGATTTAAATGGCAAGTCATCACCTTACAAGTTCTAGCTGTAAGTTACGACCATTGGAACCCTTGCACAAAACCGGCAAAGAAACCAGTAGCCACAAGAACGGTCTTTACAACTCAGATCTGGTACATTACCGGAATAACTCAACCCCGGCTCAAGACGGCTAGAAAGCAGCTCAGAGCATGAGACGGTGTTGATAAGAAGAATGTAGGAGCTCCCTAAGACGGCCGAGAAATAGCTCAGAGCATAGGGTCACTGCTACGAAGAGAAATTCAACAGCTGCCCGAGACGGCCGAAAAGCAGCTCAGAACATGGACAGTTGCTGACAAGAGAAATAAAAGTCGGTATCCACCCCGGACGGCCGGAAACAGCTCAGAACACAGGCGTGGTGCCGTCACCGAAGAAAGTGCAAGCAAGGGTTCGTCAGAGTCACATACAGGTCACTACTACACAGACAAGCACAAGCATATTAATTTAAACATGCAAGAAATATCACAGAGCAATGCTTTAGGGCATATATCAGATGGTCGGCTTGCCTGGGGGTCGATGAATACTCCGGGAAGAAGTGCGGTGAAGCCGCGGAATAATTCGCCGGAAAAGATTCCCTCTCGGAGGAGCTGATTAGAAGGCAAGGGAAAAATGGTCATTTCCACTGTGTGACCACCTTGTGAAAATGATACCAAAAGAACGGGCTCGATGAGATGAAGACGTGAGCGTTGGATTCACCTGAATCGGAGCTACGAGCAAAAAGTTAGAGGAGTTTGACTGCCAGGGACCCATCTGCAAATAAAATATTTACTATCGGGCCCCTAACAGTTTTTCTGCTGCAAAAGATGAAAGTGCACTGTGCTCGCTGGGCTGTCTTGGGCCGAAAGCTGCCGCGGCTGCTGCTGTGCCACTGGGCCGGCCCACCCGCTGCTGCTACTCTTTAAAAAAACGGAGGGAGGGGCACTACCCACTGACGGGCCGGGCCCGCCTGCAGGGCGTCTCCCTCCTTCCTCTGTTTCGATCAAAACAGAGGAAGAGCAGGGGAGGGGCGACACCGGCAATGGCTGGGCGGCTCCGGCGAGTTTCTGCGGACGGCGAGGACGCTGGCGAGTGCGGAGAGGGACGGCGCGTCCACCTGGAGGGCTTCGGGCGCCGGGGAGAGCAGGATGACGGTAGTGCGAAGCGCGATGCTAGCGACGGCGACGGCGAATCCGGAAGTCTCCGGCTCGAGCGAGGCCACCGGAGGCTGCGGGGAGATGTGCCGCTCCCGTCCAGAGGGAGAGCGGCCACCGGGGAGGGACGAAGCGACGGCGCACCACGGTGACAGAGGACGGAGGAGGAGGCGACCGGAGATGGGGGTGGGGGCCACAGCGACTCCGGCGGCGAGCAGACGGGTTGGGGAGGACCACTGGCGTGTGGGGGAGCTAGTGGGGAGTGCTAGAGGTGGAGGGAAGGGCGATGGCCGGAGCTAGCCGAGGGAATCGGCGGCGGCCATGGCGGATGGCAGCGGCCAGAGAGCGGGGGAGTGGCTCCAGCGAGCTGGAGAGGAGGAGAAGAGGTTGGTGAGTGCGGAGGAGCTCGGGGAAGCTATAAATAGGCGTGGGGAGGGGCTCTAGACGGCAGCCGAAGCTCCGGGAACTCGATGCCGTGGCGGCGCTCGGGCGGAGCACCTCCTGTCGGCACACCCGGCCAGGGAGCTAGGGGACGAGGTGGAGCAGAAGAGCAGGCGACGTGGGCGAGCAAGGGGGGCTGGGCGGCGAGCTGGGGACAGCCAGAGGGGACCGGACGGCGACTATTGCCACAGTTCGCGCCGGCTGCCGACTAAAGTCGTGGTCACCATAGGCACCACGCGTCCAAGGCATAATAGCAACCTCAAATCATGTCAACTGTATAGATTAGAGGTCAGTGAGTTGACCCATCGTGGTTTGGATGCAAGTGACGGCAAGAGTTGACGGATGAGAGCTCACATGTGTTCTGACATGAAGGTGTTTGATGAGATTTCTGGAGATATCGCCGGGTGAAACGAGCTGGTTTTTGGCACGGAGCAATGATCTACCAAGGTAACTACCCTGGTAAATTTTGAGGCTAGTTGGATAAGAATTGGGGGCACTTGCTGTAGAATGGACCCTACTGAACAGAAAGGCAAACTTTGCTGTAGAATGGACTCACATACTAGCTTGCATTGAACTGAAATTTTGAGGAGATGAATTATTTGAACATATGAAGCCACTGTAAAAATTTCATACCATTTGAGTACACCAAAATGGTACTTCCTTCACAGAGGTTTCAAATGGACAGATACTTAGGAAAAAATGTTGGGGAAGAATGGATGGATGAATTGAGCTGATTTTTGGTTTCCATGAGTGATTTGTCAATATTAATCACCATGAAAAAATTCAGCTCAAATAGATGAAGGGTTCAAGCACTGCCTTTGCAAACTGAAAATCTGGACAGAATTTACAAATGGATGTTGTGCTTAAACTTTGAGTTATGGATCTTGGATTTTGATGGAAATGGTGAAGATATGGATATAAGAAGCTCCATAAATTATTTGGGATTTTTCATGGCTACCAAAATGGTAGTTCCTTTAGAAAGGGCCCAAAATGCAATATTGGCATTAAATAGGAAAATGCAATTTCCCCTATTTAATTATGGCCAATATTTTTATGGGAGCTCAAAATGATCACAAAGAATATCTCCACAAGTTTTCATCAACTTTGGAGATGGATAGATATTTTCCTGGATTTAATTCTGTTAAACAGCAGAAAAAGGAATTAATTATAAATGAAAAATATTGCAAATGACTTGGCAATATTTTTGCATATCCAGGGTTTACAAAGATAGGATGGTCACTGGGAAAAGTTTGGGAGACAAAAGATCAAAGGAAATTGGGGTTCCTTTGTAACTGCAAGATTTAGGGTTTCCCTTCCGGCAAATCGGAAGGTAGGGTGTCGATGGCGAAGTCCGGAGAATATATGTCGGGTGGCAATGTTGGACTGGCGAGAATATCTGGTTGGATAGGGAAGGGAAGGTTAGATGACCATCTTCACATACCCAGGAGCTAGAGAAATCCGATAACACCGAGAAAAAAGACGGGAGTCAAATCCCGCGAAGGAAAAAACGACAGGAGCGAAAACCAGGGTGTTACAGTCCTCCCGGTTTAACTAAAACCATGAAAAGGAGATTACAACGCATGAGGAACCACGAGAAGGTAGAGCACAAAGAACAGAAGCAAAGGGATGAATTGTTCAATGAAATTCGGCCCATGGCACTCACAAAACAAGTGTGGAGGACTAAACAAAAAGAAAACCCAGATGCTTCTACGTTAGCTACAGCAACACCTTCACCACCAAAATAGGATGATGCGACCCCTATTACATCGTCCACACCAACTGAAACATCCACTTCAATTGAGGAAACTTTAAGCCCAATATACGCATTGGGAGATGAAGATGAGATGGTGGATTACGAATCTACGCCGGTTCGGGAAGGTATGGATATTAATATGGTATATTACTTACCTCCCGAGTTTCGTGCTATAGGTGAAGAAGGGGAGGTGGCTCAGATGGATTTTGGTCCAAAGAATGTTATCTTCGAGAAGCCAAAAGAACCGGTGAAACACTTGAAGCCATTGTACCTCAAAGGTCATATTAACGGATCGCCGGTTACTAGGATGCTCGTTGATGGTGGTGCTGTGGTAAATCTTATGCCCTACTCGGTCTTCAAGAAGTTGGGATTAGATGATGATGCATTGATGAAGACCAATATGGTACATAATGGATTTGAGGGTAAAGAAAAGACAGAGGCCAAAGGTGTGATGTGCATGGAACTCACTGTGGGAAGCAAAACTTTGGCCACCACATTCTTCATCGCCGAGGTGCAAGGTAACTATAATGTTATATTAGGCCGCGATTGGGTTCATGCTAACCAATGTGTGCCATCCACCATGCATCAATTCATAATACAATGGGTCGATGATGAGGTAGAGGTCATTCACGCGGATAATTCGGCTTGTGTTGCTTTGGCCGATGCGTCGGTGGATTGGAATCATCCCAATGTTACTTGCTTAACAGGGCGTGACCTCTCGGAGTTTGATTTCCTTAGTGCTACGAGGAACAGGTTCATTCCCATCTCTTTAAAGACGATTGGTCGTAATCGGTTCCAAGGTATGATGTAAACAAGAAGTTAAAATCAATGGCCGATATAGAAATTATCGCCCGAAGCAAATAAAATGGCCGACGGAGTGTTGACATCGTCCTTAGAAAAATCAAGGTACAAATTATTTTTCGGCACACAAGCTTTGCCGAAAAACAAGGGGGCATGTCTTGACACCAGATTTTTGCAAGGTATGAAACGCAATTAAGATGGCCTCATATGAAAAAATGTTCTACATGAATTGTTTTCGTCTCGTCAAATCGGTTGATTTTGATGTAAAATTCATTCCAATCCGAGTTTGTATGCAAAAGTTAGAGGCAACACTTTGCGGACTGGTCCTGAGTGAAAAAGTGACGCGAGGGACCAGACACCCACCTAGGTGGTGTCTGATGGGTCGCGTGAGTTATTCGGCCCTTGCCGGCTGAATGAAGCTTGCCGGCCGAGTAAAAAGCTTGCCGGCAAAATGAAAAGCTTGCCGGCGTGGAAAGCTTGCTGGCGCGAAAAGCTTGCCGGCGTGGAAGCCTGCCGGCGCGAAAAGCTTGCCGGCGTGGGAGCTTGCCGGTGTGAACGCTTACCGGGTGGAAACCATGCCGGTGTGAACGCTTGCCGGGGTAGAAACCTTGCCGGTGTGAAAGCTTGCTGGGGTGGAAACCTTGCCGGTGTGGAAAGCTTGCCGGGGTGGAAACCTTGCCGGGGTGGAGAGCTTGCCGGAAAAGTGGAAGCTGTCAAAGTCAATCCGACCAGAAGTTAAAGATAGGCCCTAAAAGTCATAAAGACGGCCTTAAAAGGAGAAGTGGCCCGCGCTGTGTTATGCAGATCATCGAGGCGGACAAGTTTGATGTTGAACTCGACTCCATCCGAGTTAGTATGCGATTTCTACAGCCCACGCGAGAAGCAGGACAGAAGTATGGGACATATTCGGGCTGAATCCGAGTTGGACTGCAACTAGAACTGTAGGACGGGAATTGATGTAATTTTCTTGTAAAGAAAGCCTAGATGAATCCTTTACTTGTACGGGAAGTCCAGCCGCCTCTTATATATGTTGGGGGTGACGGCCGATTGAACAACACACAATCGAACAAATCAATATACTACTTTTACCCAAGTTTTACATCTCTTCATTGTTCTTTCTCTCTCGTTCTCCGTTCGTTCTTCATTGAAGGGCAGCGATCCTCGAGGCTCTAGGGGCGGGCGAACCGACCTAGGGCAGCCCATAGCCGCCGCACTCCCTGACGGGGTCCCTCCCGGGTGTGTGGGGTTTCGGGTCCTGAAAAGCACCCGCCGACTGTCTTGCGTATCGCGCTGTCGGTCGGGTCTCCTTCGACGTGAGCTGCGGTGCATCACCCCCGGCGTCGAGGGTACACGATGACGTGTTCGTGTGTCAACAGGTAGCCAACACATCATTGGTGGACATGAAGTCATAGTCCGGCCTTTGTTGAATCATCATTACCATAGTGGGATTAAATATCATTCGTATGGATTTACTCATCTATCTTAATTTCTCGGATACTGTTATTTAGAAAAGCAATCTTACAACTAGTCAGTCCAAGAACTTCCGATGGAAAAAAAAATTGTTCTATTCTTAGAGTCACCTGCCTCCAAACCTTGGGTATCTCAAACATATAGTGTACTAATATTGTTGTAGTAAGCATACCATTAAATATGAATTTGTATTTCTAAGGATGTCTTGGGATAGACATACACGCCTTTGTATATTTTTCGCAGAACCATCATATATATACCTCTGGCTAGTCGTGAGATCACAATGATACTAGATTTTTAGTGTTTATTGATAACATATTCATATATATATATATATGTATTGAATATTAGTGTTATGTTATTTATGTTAAGGGCCCCAAAATATATATACCTCTGGCTAGTAGTGAGAGTGAGATCACAATGACACTGATTTCTAGTGTTTATTGATAGCATCTTCATATATATATGTATATATATATACACATATATATATACATATATATATATATATGCATACACACATACATATATATATATATATATATATATATATATTGTATATTTGTGTTATGTTATTTATGTTAAGGGCCCCGAATTTTAGTTTCGCCCTGGGCCCCCAAAATCTCAGGACCGGCCCTTGTCGAGGGAGTTTGCGTCGGTGGCAGCTGTAGGCAACGGTGGGCGGCTTGGGGACTCCGACGACGCAGGGAACCGCGGGAGGCAGTGGGATCTGCCAGAACCAGGGTGGCGGCTGATGAACTCCGGCGAGAGAGCTTGACGTGACCGGCGGCGGCTTCCTGTAGTAACAAGAGGGAGAGGGAGATCAGAGACAGACCCGAGAGAGAAGGGGAGGGAGGAGGAGAAAAGGAGAAGGGGTGCGGGCGCTCCGGTGGGGTCGCGGGGTCTCTGGGCAGCTTATATCAAAGGAAGGAAGGAAAGCATATTAGTCATGGAAATACAACCCAATCTACAAGACAATATCAAAAGAAGGCAGAAGGAAGATGAGTTCATTATAGAGGAATTTCAGAGTATTTCTGATGGAAGACCTCTGAATTCACCTTGAAGAAAGATGGATCGTTATGGTTCAAGGAAAGAATTTGTGTGTCGGACATTGCAGACATCAAAAACTTGATATTGAAAGAAGCTCATCAGACACCTTACTCAATACATCCAGGAAGTACCAAGATGTATATGGGCTTAAAGAGCACATTTTGGTGGAACAACATGAAGCGAGAAATTGCAAAATATGTGGTAGAGTGTCACACATGTCAACAAGTTAAGGCTGAACATCAGAACCCTCCTGGTTTGTTACAACCTTTGCCGATCCCAAAATGGAAATGGGATGAAATAGGAATGGCTTTTATTATGGGATCGCCAACAACCCAGTGACATAAAGAAGCAATATGGGTAATCATTGATGGATTAACCAGAAGTGCACATTTCTTAGCCATCAAGCAAACAGATACTAGAGCGAACTTATTCCAAAGATGAGATTGTCAGTAAATATGGAGTACCCAAGAAGATATGACCGGATCGAAGTTTAGTTTTCACTTCCTCATTTTGGTGACAATTGCAAACAACCTTACTATTAGAACTAGAGTTCAGCACTGCATACCATCCACAAACTGGGCTTCATCATCGACTGCTTCAGTTTCCATTCCACATTGTTCATCGTCGACTCCACTTGATCTATTTTCATTGCCGCCCTGGGCTTCACCAAGCAATATCGTCGGCCTTTCAAAGACTCGCAATTTGTGAATATGCACCCTTTGATCTCCTCATGTTTGTGTTCCTGTCAACTAATTATTTTCACCCACTGTTGCCGCACAAGGGAATAAGCATGCACAGTCGTTTGGAAGCTCTGACCCCCAAAGCTTCGTTAAGCGTCGATGACCAATGATGATTGTCGCATGCCTTCAGATGACAACTAGCTGATTTGCTTCGACCTCCAACACTACCAAGTGGTGGAGAGGGCAAGAGGCTAGATTTGATTCCCCAGGTATTTACTCCAGCAATGTTGATTAATTGTAGCATTCTCAAGCACAAGCACCTTCTCATCTTTCCTCTTGGGGTACTTGGAGAACTTGTGGTTGTACTTCTTCTTGAGGACAAGCTTATCGGACTTGTATCCTCTTTGTTCATAGGGGCAATCCATGACAAAGTGTCTCGGACTATCACAATTGTAGCATTTCCTTCTTCCAAGAGATTTGCCTTTGAAGTTCTCTTCCCTTTGTTTGCCATGGTATTCACATACTTCTTGACCAAAAGAGCCAAATCCTCTTCTATGTAATTTGCCGGAAAACTTGTATCTTCACCATCTTTGTCTTCTTCTTCCTGTGGGGCATGGACTTGCAACTTCTTGGCCTTCAAAGCAAGGTTGGCATTCTTGGTACATGAGCTATGGCATTTGCTTGATCATACTTGAGCTTCAAGAGATCGTGGGTGACAAAGGTAGCCAACACATGATTGGTGGACATGAAGTCATAGTCCGGCCTTTGTTGAATCATCATTACCATAGTGGGATTGCATATCATTCGTATGGATTTACTCGCCTATCTTAATTTCTCGGATACTGTTATTTAGAAAAGCAATCTTACAACTAGTCAGTCCATGAACTTCCGATGCAAAAAAAAATAGTTCTATTCTTAGAGTCACCTGCCTCCAAACCTTTGGTATCTCAAAAATATAGTGTACTAATATTGTTGTAGTAAGCATACCATTAAATATGACTTTGTATTTCTAAGGATGTCTTGGGGTAGACATACACGCCTTTGTTTATTTTTCGCACAACCATCATATATATACCTCTGGCTAGTCGTGAGATCACAATGACACTAGATTTTTAGTGTTTATTGATAACATATTCATATATATATATATATATGTATTGAATATTAGTGTTATGTTATTTATGTTAAGGGCCCCAAAATATATATACGTCTGGCTAGTAGTGAGAGTGAGATCACAATGACACTGATTTCTAGTGTTTATTGATAGCATCTTCATATATATATATGTATGTATGTATGTATGTATATATATATTGTATATTAGTGTTATGTTATTTTATGTTAAGGGCCCCGAATTTTAGTTTCGCCCCGGGCCCCCAAAATCTCAGGACCGGCACTGGTCGAGGGAGTTCGCGTTGGTGGCAGCTGTAGGCAACGGTGGGCGGCTTGGGGACTCCGACGACGCAGGGAACCACGGGAGGCAGTGGGATCTGCCGGAACCGGGGTGGCGGCTGATGAACTCCGGCAGGAGAGCTTGACGTGGCCGGCGGCGGCTTCCTGTAGTAACGAGAGGGAGAGGGAGATCAGAGACAAACTCGAGAGAGAAGGGGAGGGAGGAGGAGAAATGGAGAAGGGGTGCGGGCACTCCGGTGGGGTCGCGGGGTCTCTGGGCAGCTCGAGCGCGAGGAGAAGGAAGAAGGAGGCGGTCGAGGGCTCGGACGCTGCCTCGCTCGGGCGCGGGCACAGGAGGCTACGGCACCTGCGGGGCTGTGCGTGGAGGCGTCTGACTCGGGGATCGAGTAGGAACAGGGGAGCACTGGTTGGATCTCACAGAAAAACAAGAGGAGGTGGCTGCAGGAACGATCCCGAGGAAGGTGGTTACCGGATGGGACATACACCTAGATTTTAGGGTTTTGTCCCAATTAGAAGGAGGAGTCTGCTTAAATAGGTTAAGGGGGAATTTCGAGGTAGATCTGGACCCTCCGATTTTGATCGGAGGGTCCAAGTCAATGTGGGTAGGGACTTGGTCTTAGGTGGGCTATGTTTAGCTTAGAGAGAAGAGGGAGGAGGCCCGCGTAAACATTTTATTTAGGAAAAACATCTGCGATATAAACCGGCTATAATGCCCTACTAGTTTAACGGTTCGGGTATGAAACGACCTCCGAATCAGATCGAATTTGACATGCGGCCTTTATATAATATAATAAGACCGCTCACAAACTCCCGACTCATTTCGAGAACGTTTAATCCCCACTTACAAAATAATATTTAAATGATCTCGCGGTCGCATGCAGTTGTCCAGTTGGTTTGAGAAAGGTCAACGAAGACAAAGGGTTTTGTTCACCTCTTCTGGAGAAGAGGCAAACTACAAACAGCTATAAGTGTTATAAAACACCCGGATAACTCCGGTACGACGGCCATGAACTGCCGATGCAACGCGCATAATGCCATGATGAATGTAATGAATAAATAAGTATCACGATATAATAATTATAGTACGAAAAGAATCTACAGAACCAGCGTTAGGCTGTTACAACTCTCCCCCACTTATAAGAGATCTCGTCCCGAGATCTAGGAATGAAAAAGATGAAGAGGTTAAACTAAGTTGCTTCTTTGACAAACAAATGAGATCAAAGAACCTTGAGAGGTTGAAAGACATTAAAAAGGGCACGAGGGACAAGAAAGAATTTGGACAACTCTCCGGTTGAGAAAGAGAAATAAGAAATACTTTCATGTCGAAGATCATGTTCTTTTCCTTGAGAAGATGGAATTAACTTCAAAAGAAACCAAACACCAAGATGCTCCCCAAACAAATGAATGATCAATAGATACTTGAAACGAAAAGAACGAAAAAGAAAAGAACATCTCTTGCCACAAGAATTTGAAAGAGCAATCTTACGAGGAAGGCTTGGAAGGAGCTGTTGAAAACTCAACAACCAAAAGATATTATCCGATGGGCTTATGGAAAACATCCCAAAACTTAGAGGTGAAAACCTGCCACTAACGGAAATTGATCGCTTGAGAACAAAAAAGAGAGGGAAGACTTCTTTTACCTATAGGAATTGAGAAGCATGGATCATTGATAAGCACCACAAATAGCAACATTCCCTTCTGAACTAGGGAAGGCCTTAGGTGAAATCTATCCCAAGACAACTCATTGCTAGGAATTCTTCATGGAATGAGTTATTTAATAGGCTGAAAAGATATCATTCTTGTACACCTCTCTACATCTCTTCAAGAACGATATAACACAACCTCTTCCACCATGTTGAGCTTCTAGGAAGAACTCTAGAAATAAAAGGATGATTGGGAGAAAATGAAGATTGAAAAAAAATAAGATTGATGTATACAATGATTTCCTTCCAACAACATTTACAACCAAAAAGATGAAGCTTCCTGACGAGATAACCAAAAACACTTGGAACTTCGGAAACACAGCGATGAAACACTTGGGACCGAGAATTCTTTCTACATGCTCAAAGCCTCGGAAGAATTTTGAATCACCTTGAGGAACAAGGATACGAATTATGAACAAAATCCTTGGAAGAAGAATGAGATTCCTGAGAGAAACGAGAATAAGAATTACGGTATGCCTATCCTTCATCAACTAAAGAGCTTGATGACAAACGACGGAGTGGACATACTACCTATCCTTCTTGAAAAGATTGAAGAGAGATAGCACAAAATTGGAGAAGTCATCAATGAAACACCAGGAACAATTTTGAAAACGAACAAAGATACCTCGAAGGAATGAAGAGACATCGATCCGACTAGGAGAAAACTTGAACGAATCACCGAGAAGGATTGGAAGATGAACGAAGAAATCAACAATTTAGAAGAACTGAAGAACGAACGAAACTTCCGGAATGATGATGATCTTTGGAGGAATCTTCTGCAATGATGTCCCTTTAGAGAATTGAAAATAAAAACAACTCATGAAAATGATTCGGGTAATTCATGGACAAGATAAGACTTCTTAGAACTAGATACACACTTGGAGAGATGGCAAAAAGCCGAATCAATGAATCTTTCAGAGAACGAATAAGGATTTAGAGAAAACTCTTCTTCAGTATTCAAAAGCTAAGAAGGACGTTAAGGAACACCACCACGAGTTGCTGAGATACTCTGGAACAATGAAAAGAGAAAGGTCGGGACAAAGATGAAAAATGAATTTGAAAGATATCTTGGAGAAGACAACTAACTGATGGAACCCATTCTTACGTCAGACTTGGAAAAAGGATTTGAAAAGATGTTGGAATGAAAGGCTTGAATGATAGGAGAGCTGATCTTCGGAACTTATCTAGGTAAATATTTTCTAGGAGATGATTTGAAGAGGCAGGTAAGATCTTGGGTAAAAACATGTGGGTTATGGGCCCACTCAAAAGGAAAAATCCTTTGAAATGAATGCTTAGAAATAGAGGTTGGACCAAGTTGAACTGAAATGGCTTGATGAAGTGACACCCTCAAAATCTTGAAAGGATCTTAAGAAAAACATGAATCTCCGAACAACTTCTAACAATGGAGAAAACAACGACAACGGAAAACTTCGAACAATGGAACACAGAGGATATCATATTTGTTTTCCGGAGATTCGAACTGAGGAAAGATTAGAGAGAGATGAATGATCGACAGAGGCTTCTATATGAACTCCAGATGAACAAGAGCTTGATGAAACAAATGAAACTGGAGCTAGCATTGAAGCAAGACTTGACAAAAGACTTGGATTTCAAGCAAGAATGACTCAAAAAAAATGAGAATGAAATAATGATAATTTGGATCTCCTGAACATCTGCATGGCATCGTCCTCTTCCATGCTTCCAACGGATGATGCCTTATGTTGATAGAATGAACATTAGATTAGAGCATCTCTAACTTCTTGAAGAAAAGAGGACGGGAGGGTGGGAAAAAGAAGACAACGATGAGGACAGATGAAAAGAACAACGATTGGAAAACTGACGATTGATCTTACAACTGGTGAAGAGGATTAGAATTATCTTGAAGAGAAGAACAATGGTTGGATAAGAATTGCAGTGACAACTATGATTGATCAAAGGGGGAGAGGTTTCTTCAAGGTCAACAATGGTGTGCATGCTCAAGAGAAATGGATAAGTGTTGAGGTGGAGGGGGGGGGTTATACTCACCCACAATCCAACCGTTGTCCCCTCTCGCCGGGTACCCCGGAGGCCCGGGCTTACCCTGGTGCTCCAGGGCCCAAAGGCCCAAAGACCCGCCCCATCAAAGGCGATGCCACTTGATGCCCCGGAGGTCTGGGGGTGCTGGGGCCTGGAGGCCCGGTTGTAGGAGATATGCCCTAGGGGAAATAATAAATGTTATTATTTATCTCCATGTTCATAATTATGTTTATGTTCTATGCTATAACTGCTATGGTTCTCGAGTCTGCAATAACACGAGGCTCGGAGGAAGACTCATATGCACGTGTGGAATAATAAACCGTAAAATGTATTCCTAGTCATGTCTCTAAGACTAGCTCAAGTGTTGCATGATGATCCTGTTTTCCTGATCATGGGCATGTCTATGCCAGCAATTTTGAGGGCACAATGTTAGGAGAACACTTGTGTGGAATCGACCCGAATTGATGTTATGCTATGACATACATTCGTCACAAGTTAATGGTTAATACCATAGAGAAGTTAATGTTTCATAATTCCTTAGACCATGAGAGTATCGGGTTTCTTCATACTTGCTTCATGAACTTTGGGGTTTCTTAAACATCATCCGTAAATGGGTGGCTATTACGGCGGCTTACGGGTTCATGGAAAAGTATGTCAAGTAACTTGATAGCTCAAGATTGGGATTTGCTCCTTCGACTATGGAGAGATATCACTGGGCCCTCTCAGTGTTACGGTATCCATCATCGTATGGCCAGACACAATGTGATTAGATCACAGGGATGCCGGAACACGGGAACGAAAAAAGAGAACAATACTGGTAACGAGGGAACTGGCATAGTGAACAAGTTGTTGATTCACAGGGATGCCAATACCTCTCACCTCGGGTATTTGTAACATATCGCAAAGCAACAGGAATAGCAAACGGCAACTGGAGGTTCACTCGAATATTCATTCGTGTGGGTATAGGGGTCAATATGGGTGTCCACGGCTCCGATGTTGATCATTGATCGGAAAGTGTTCCGGTCATGTCTATACTTCACCGAACCTATAGGGTCACATGCTTAAGGGTCATCTATCTGCTGAATACTAGCAGGGAGTCTGAGAGAAATTCACCGAAAAAGTTTCGGAGACAAGGAAAAGTTCCGGAGAGAGAACACCGGAATATTTTTGGTAAAACAGAAAAGTTTTTTCGGGGTATACCATTAAGTCAAATTGGTTTCGGGACATGCCTGATAATTCCTGGAGGGTGCCAGAATTATGCTGGAAACTTCTGGGAATTTTCCGGGATAATAACCTTAAATGTTCCGGAGCAGCCGGAACCGGTTTGGTTGCTTTTCGCAGATGAAAATCACTAATCCGGAATTGTTTCGGAATGAATCCAAAATCATTTTAGTGGGTACTGGAGTTGTTCTAAGACCCACAGAAATATTTTTGGATTTAACGGTGGCGGAAAATTGTCTCTGTGAATAGTGAAAATCACTTTATGGTTACTTTTTTGGAAAGCCACCTTTTAGGGCTTTTCCCAAAAGGCTTCTAGAAGGACTTGGGGGCTAAGGAACCCCTTTGGGGGGCCCACATGGGGGGTGGCCGGCCAAGGAGGGGCTCCACTTGCCCCACTTGCCTTCTCATTTATGTCCTTGTGAAAGACATATTTTGGGGCAATTTTGGTATTTCTTCGAATGCCCTACCCCTTGGCTTTTCCTATAAATAGAGGTGGAGAGGAGCTCTCCACACTCACTCTTTCTCACATACAAGTGCCATTGCAATGATCAGGCTTCTCTCTCCCTCCCAGCGAAATAGTTTTGTAGAGCCGAAAGGCTGTCTAGGTTCCGGTGGGAACTAGTTCTGGACGGCGAAGCCCTGCCGGATAGATGACACCATATGTGTGCAACTCTATAGAGAGATCGTAGTTTTGGTCTTAGTTCGAGAGTGCCTCCCGAAGGGCTGTCCGAGTTTCGAGGGTCCTCCCGAAGGGCTGTCCAAGTGACCATCCGAATTTCGAAGGTCCTCCCGGAGGGCTGTCCATGACACCGTCCGGGGGACTATCTGACCACCTCCCGGAGGGCTGTCCATGGGGCAGACAAGGGAGTACATCCTTGTGGTTGGGAGGTTGTAAAATCCTAGCTGCGGGGATCTGCACCACCGATCGTCATCGACTCTACTTCCGCTGCGCTACGAGTCGGTAACGAAAAGATCAAAACCTTGTATGCAGTCTTCATAGTGGTCCTGAGCTGGTGCATAGGTCGGAAATTTTTTGTTTTCTACTGCATTACCTTACAGTGGCATCAAGAGCCGTGCTATGCGTAGATGCAGGTTGCGATCTAGAATACATAGAGATGTATGGGTGTTGCACAATATAATTAGGTAGTAGATGACATCTATTGCTGAAAATTATTTGTGCGGGTAGTAGATGAAATCTGTTACCCGATGTTCTTGTTGCTTCCCTGGAATTTGCATATTTCAGATCTTGATAACAGCATGGTGGAGTTTCAAAGTTCTGGCAATCCGTGATCCTGATTGATCAACGAAGTGCTAACAGTTCATTGAATTTCACCATAGTTAAAAAGAAAGATGAAATTTCACAGTCGAAAGGGCAATGCAGATATGATCTGCACGGGGGTCATGCGTATGATGAAGTTCAGTATGGGGCTCGAGATTTTATTATCTCGTGTTTCATACACCCCGCAATGTTAATCTAGTAACTTGGATAATCATGCTTGATGATGAACGTTGGTAGCTTCGGTTTGTTTCGAAACCTTAGAAGCCACGAAAAACAAAATTTTGCACAAACCGATTAGAGGCGTCTAACTTGGTTTTGCGGGATGTGCATGTGATGTGGTATAGCAGTGCTCATAATAATTTTATTATGTATGAGATGACTATATAATGTAAATTAACATGACCTGCGTGTCATGATTCGGCATGATGGCTGCAGCCATATGATTGCACTTTAATGACCTGCGTGTCAACCTTATGTAATGCACTTATTTTATTAGCTATAGAGATAGCAATATTATCTGGTGCATCGACAAGGTGGTGGCAATCTTCGCGAAGGTCAACACCGACGCGAATGCCGAAGACGAAGAAATTAAAGACTTCTCCGTCAGAAAGGGCTATACCATATCATGCTATTATGAATTGCCTGAGATGTTTATCCCTTTGATGCACCCTTCTTGATTGCGCGATCGTTGCTTTTTATTAGGGTGATCTCTCACTTAAAATATCAAGTAGTTAGTGTTCTCCCAAGTGTAGCACCGTCACGACACCTATCTCTTCGGGGTATCACATGGATACATGGGTACGAACGATTAGAGAAGTGTGAGGCGGGTGAGTTGAGACCTCGCAGCGAGATCACTTGGTTGTCTTGACGTTCAGGCATGAAAGTCATGAGCTCGGAACACGCGCATCGAAAGATGAACAAGAGTCACATAGAGATGTGATTGGCAAGTTGGCCTACCAATTGCAATTCTCATCACTTGAGATGGATACATCCTTGGCGTTGTATTGTAATATGGATCTTGAATCACTCACAATCAATTGTGAGAGATATTGATTTGAGTGGGAGCGCAGTTTAGAATTAATTCTTTTAATTCTTAGTGCAATTAATTATGAACTCTGTCTAAGTGTGATTTGCATAATAGTTGTAGAATAATGGCTTGCATTTCCACCTTCCCTATTAAAATTGAATAGCTGTTAAATATCTGGTTAAAACTTTACAGTTGGTAAACGTAATGAGAGGATTGTCCTCAAGAGTGCCGAGAAGGACTTTGTCCTATCGCATACTTTCGGTATTCTACCGCTAATGCTATGGATGATGTGACTCTCGTCCTTCGATCCAAAAGCTAAAATTCCGTTACGGTCAAGTGAAATATGTTTGCTTCCATGAGACCCGAACTTCGAAAGTTTGGATAGTTATGTGATATTCATGGAAACTGGAAATCATTTTCAGAGACAGACAAAGGCTAAAAGATATGTGATATCCAAAGCAATGTTTGTTTGCAAAGCATTAGTAAAGTGTTTACTGGGCATTTAACTAATAAGGGAGGGATCCAGAAGAATGCGTGTCATATGATGAAGGTGAATAAAACAACAACTTAAAGAGAAAGGAGATATCCAAATGGTGTTAGTGTGACATACACACCTAGGAAGTCCGGGGCTAACGCCACTCTTAAGTTGGGTGCTTCTTCTAAAAGTAGGAGAAATACTAAAAGTTAAACTGTTAGAAGTATAAAGACAAAAAGAGAGAAGACTGGAATATCCAGCTCATGTATGAATGTCATACAAGTTATTTATGTATAGAAGGCTGGTCAAAGATATAATTCTTGGGAATTATGATTAAACATGTTAATCACTGATTCTTGGGTATTATGAGTTGATCACAAAGATACCCGCTCGATTGCATTCTGTTGCGACTCGATGCAAGAACTACTATGGCCTGAAAGACTTGCCAGGAATGAGGTTTTGCTACGCGCTGGGAACATAGTAAGTGTTACTATACTTTCCATCAATGTATTACCTATATATTTATTTTCATAATTCATTTTAGAGTTTTACACACTCTAGCCAATTGCATAAGGTATCTTGCAAGAAGGTTGTTCATAAGAGAACTTTTGATGTTCGGTGTTATGAATAACATAAGGGCCACACTTTCATTATGAATGAGATGTATGTTATGAATATTGATAATAATACATTACCTCTGTATTTACTTTCATAATTCATTTTAGAGTTTTTGCACACTCTAGCCCGTTGCATAATGTTTTACTGCAAAAGGGTTGTTCATAAAAGAACAATTGTTGTTCAGTATTATGAATAACATAAAGGGCCATGCTTCCATCCAGGATGGGATGTATATTATGAATATTGATGGTAATATGATACATCCATAACACTGATGCTAAATGTCGCAAGACTAAAAGAATAGCACATATGTGTGGCACTGCATTTGGTCACATTGGAGAAACCCGCATGGAAAATTCCATAATGATGGATTTTGAAGTCGTTTGATTTTGAATCATCTGACACTTGCAACTTTCTTCCGAAAAGTCAAGTGACTGAAATACCGTTCACAGGCCATAAGGAACGAGCAACAAACTTATCAGTGATCATACATTTCGATGTCTGTAGTTCAATAAATGTTGTTGCAAGTAGTGGATTTATCTATCTTCAGAAATGACTCAAGTAGATATATGGAAATTTACTTGATGAGACGTAAGTCTGGATATTTTGAAATCACTCGAAAGGTTTTCAAAATGAAGAAGAAATTATTGTAACAAGAAAATTATGTTTCTGCAATTAGATTGCAGAAATAAATATTTGAGTTACAAGTTTAGCGAATGTCTCATGAGTTGTGAAAAGAGTTTCATAACTTACACCTCCCGGAACACCACTGTGAGTGGAATGTCCGTGAAGATGTAACCAAACCATTTATGACATGGTAAGATCAAAGATGACAGAAATAAATTTGCCATTATCCCTTTTAAAGTGATGCTTTAGAGACTGCGGCTTTTACACTGAAAAGAGCGCCATCGGGTCTGTTGAAATGACGCCATGGTATGGTACGCCCAACCATGTTATATCTTTTCTTAAATATTTGGAATATGGGGCTTGTGTAAAAGGTTACAAACCTATTCCAAATTAGACAAGTGCTACTTTGTAGGTTATCCCAAGTTATTGGGTATTCCCCCACCACTATACCAAGGCAAAAAGTGTTTTTGCCACAAAACGGTATGCTTTTAAAGAGAATAGTTCTTGCAAAAGGTGAGTGGGAGGACAGTGCAACTCGACGAGATAACAAGTATCTTCGTCATCAGATCAAAGTAAAGGAACCTTGGAAGTGATTCCAGAGTTTCCTACTGCGACTGATACGGAAGCCTCTACATGAGATGTACGGACTTTGGTCGAACTTGCAACTGAACAACATAGGCAAAGCTCGTGCAAACCTCTTAGGTGCGCAAACGAGATATTGTTATTAGACAACAGTATACCTACGATACACAAGTAAGCAATGATGGGCCTTGACTCCAGAATTGGCTAAATGCCAATACAATCCGAGATAGTTTCCATATAAGTGATTCAAGATTAAAATCTTGATACATCTTTCTGAAGACTTAGAGTCTAACGAATATTTATGGAACTAAAAACTGATACGGATAAAAATGTTTTATCCATAAAGCTCGACATGTTGCAATAACAAGTTCAAGGAGTTGACTACGATGAGGTCGTTTCGCAGTAGCGATGCTTAAAGTCGGTTCGGGTTGAACTAGCAATTAATACATATTTCAATCATGAGATGTGAAACATGGATGACAAAAGGATTTCCATCAGATGGAAGTGAAACCAAGGACTTGCATGTGATACAGTCCAAGGTATTTTGTCAATCCAGAGGATACTAGTGAGTGTGCAAACGTCAGAGTTCCAGCAATGGACATAAGAGAGAAAAATGGAGTTGGAATCTTCGTGTTTTGATAAAATGGTCAAAGGGGTTTGACTTCATCAATGGGTAACGAAGATACTTGTGATTCAAGAAAGTAAGTGGGAGCATAATGATATTTCTAAAAACCTTGTGTGCTTAACACATTGTTAATTGGAAATAAAATTTTTGACACGAATTAGGACTTCATTTGAAAATAGTTTTCCGATGAAGTGCTTGGGCTAAATAGCCTTGATATTAGGCATAATGATCTATGGAGATAGATTTACCTAGTGGGGCTAAGCAATGAATACATATTGACAAGATGCTAAAACTTTTTAGAATTTAAAACGCCATGGAGTGATTCTTGCCGAAGTCACATGGAAAGAGTTTTGCAAGACTCGGTGTCCCAAAAACACTGATGAGCAAAATACATGAAGAAGATTCCACACACTTTCGTGTTTGGATTAATCATGTATTCCATGGTATGTAAATACAACCAGATATGTCCAATACTTCAAAGTTGTTGCGAGTATAGATACCAAAGTGATCAAAAGTACTGATCATGGAACAACAATGAAAAAAGGTCATTGAGTACTAAAGTAGCACTGATGACAAGTTTTCTCGCAAGCGGAGATCATGAAGCATGCCAAAAAAAAAAAAGTAAACATTGCGTATAAAAGAGCACGAGAACAAGTTCTCACAAGAACGAGATATGCAAAAGGGTTCGTTGTAAAAGGTTACATCGATACAGTCTTCATCATTTCTCCATGCGATTTTGATTTTAATTGAGGGTTTGTGTAACACACAAAATGGTGGCACGGTAAGTTAGAATGTTCTAAACAAGTTCTTGGCGAATTCTATAACAGAGGCTAAGTATGTTGCCGCTTTCGAAGCGACAAACAAGATGTTGATTCATATAGTTCATTCATGAACTTAGTATGGTTCCAAGAAGGCTTTGGTCAATGCGACACTATTGCAGATAGTTGTCCATAGCTTAGTCTGAGGAATCAAGGTTCGACCAGTGATTCACATATATACAAAGCCAAGTCCACACAAAATATAATTTTGTGAAAGCATGAAAACGCGAGGATATGCAAAGATACACACGGAGCTGAAGTTGTCAGATCCGTTGGACATCAGGCTATACCACATGCGAAGCATATTTTCCACCAGTGTGTCATAGGTGTAAAGTGCATAAGCATTGACAGATTATTGACTCTAGTGGCAAGTGGGAGTACGTAGGAGATATGCCCTAGAGGCAATAATAAATGTTATTATTTATCTCCATGTTCATAATTATGTTTATGTTTCATGCTATAACTGCTATGGTTCTCGAGTCTGCAGTAATACGAGGCTCGGAGGAAGACTCATATGCACGTGTGGAATAATAAACCGTAAAATGTATTCCTAGTCATGCCTCTAAGACTAGCTCAAGTGTTGCCGGATGATCCTGTTTTGCTGATCATGTACATGTCTTTGCCAGCAATTTTGAGGGCACAATGTTAGGAGAACATGTGTTGAATCGACCCGAATTGATGTTATGCTATGAGATACATTCTCACAAGTAAATGGTTAATAACACAAGAAGTTAATGTTTGCATAACCTTAGACCATGAGAGTATCGAGTTGCTTCATACTTGCTTCATGAACTTTGGGTTTGTTAAACGTCATCCGTAAATGGTGGCTATTACGGTGGCTTACGGGTTCATGGAAAAGTATGTCAAGTAACTTGATAGCTCAAGATTGGGATTTTGCTCCTTCGACGATGGAGGACATCTCTGGGAACAAAAAAAGATAACAATACCGGGAACAAGGGAACTGGCATAGTGAACAAGTTGTTGATTCACAGGGATGCCAATACCTCTCACCTCGGGTATTGTAATATATCGCGAAGCAACAGGAATAGCACACAGCAACTAGAGGTTCACTCGAATATTCATTCATGTGGTATAGGGGGGAATATGGGTGTCCATGGCTCCGATTGTGATCATTGATGGAAAGTGTTGTCAGTCTATGCTTCACCGAACTCTAGGGTCACATGCTTAAGGGTCATCTATCTACTAAATACTAGACAGGGAGTCTGAGAAAAATTCACCGAAAAAGTTTCGGAGACAACGGAAAAGTTCCGGAGAGAGAAACACCGGAATAGTTTCGGTAAAACCAAAAAGTTGTTTTGGGGTATACCATTAAGTCAAATTGGTTTCGGGACACGCCTGATAATTGTTGGAGGGTGCCAGAATTATTCTGAAAACTTTTGGGAATTTTTCGGGTAATAACCGGAAATGTTACGGAGCTGCCGGAACCGTTTTGTTGTTTTCGCAGATGAAAATCACTAATCCGGAATTGTTTCGGAACGAATACAAAATCATTTTAGTGGGTACTGGAATTGTTCTAAGACCCACGGAAATATTTTCGGATTTAACGGTCGCGGAAAATTGTCTCCGTGAATAGTGAAAATCACTTTATGATTCTTTTTGGAAAGCACCTTTTAGGGCTTTTCCCAAATGGCTTCTAGAAGGACTTGGGGGCTAAGGAAACCCCTTGGGGGGCCTACATGGGGGGTGGCCGGCCAAGGAGGGGCTCTCCATGGAGCCCCACTTGCCCCACTTGCCTTCTCATTTAGCCCTTGTGAAGGACATATTTTGAGGGCATTTTGGTATTTCTTCGAATGCCCTACCCTTGCTTTTCCTATAAATAGAGGCGAGAGGAGCTCTCACACTCATCTTTCTCACATACTAGTTTCATTGCAATGATCTGGCTTGTCTCTCCCTCCCAGCGAATAGTTTCGTAGAGCCGAAGGCCGTCTGGGTTCCGGTGGGAACTAGTTCTGGACGGCAAAGCCTTGCCGGATAGATGAACCATATGTGTGCAACTCTGTAGAGAGATCGTAGTTTCGGACTTAGTTGGAGAGTGGCCTCCCGAAGGGCTGTCCGAGTAATTGTCGAGTTTCGAGGGTCCTCCCGAAGGGCTGTCCGAGTGGCCGTCGAGTTTCGAAGGTCCTCCCGGAGGGCTGCCCATGACACCGTCTGAGGGACTGTTGAACCGCCTCCCGGGGCTGTCCAGTGGCCAGACGAGGGAGTACATCCTCCGGTTGGGAGGTTTGTAAAATCCTAGCTGCGGGGATCTGCACCGCCGATCGTCATCGACTTATTCCGCTGCTCTACGAGTCGGTAACGAAAAAGATCGAAACCTTGTATGCAGTCTTCATAGTGGTCCTGGGTGGTGCGTAGGTCGAAACATTTTTGTTTTTGCTGCGTTACCTTACACTGGTCCATCCAGAGGAGTAGCCAACAGCAACCCAGAGGCCGGGCGTACTGGGGCCCGGACTCCCGATCAACTCCAAAGAAGAGGCAGCCAGTACCCCAGAGCTCCGGGGTTCAGAGCCCGAAGGTCTGGGGTGTTCTCGTGGCAAAGCCACTGAACCCCGAGCTCCGGGGCCTAACCACGAAGGGCGGGATCTCCAGAGGGAGGGTAACAGGTGGATTTAGGCGGCTGGGATTGAACCTCGGATTTTGCATAGCCTTTTTGAGGTAGGAATTAGGGCAATGGCTTTTGTGATCCCCTTTATCCCTCTTTATAGTGGGTTTTCGTATGACACAAATAAACTGAAAAACTTCAGAACATCTTCGAGCCAACCGACACCTTTTCCCTTTTAGAATTGAGGGGTCTATCTCCACCATCCTTCACAAGATATGGGACCAATGATCCGTAGATAAATTGATAAACATATTAGTCCCACTAATCGGACGTCATCAACGCCAAAACACACTTAGGGGACTATATGCACTTTCAACAATACCGAAAAATCATACCAAGACTATTTCATGGTGGATTAATTGAAACTAATTTGATGTTGTAGATGCTAGTGCATTTCTATAAACTTGGTCAAAGTTAGAAAAGATTAACTTTTGACAAAACTAAAGTGACCTATAATTTGTACAGATGTAGTGTTAGTCTAGTCATGGGCCTGTTATGTGACAGGATGATTGAGAAAAGTAGAAAGTAACAGTCGTGATGGATGCTGGGAAAAGGTGATTCGCCTCATACCTTGTTTGCTTCCAACTTTAATTTTGCTCCTCATCAAGGAGATTTTTTTTTTGCAAGGTGCTAGCAAACTTGGACAAGGCAACCAACTTGACCAAGTGTTGCGTTTTACATACATTTTCGTCACGCCCAAAACCTTTTTCTCTCGTTGCAGCACAAGGCACGGTCAGTAGAGTAGCTCAGCCAACGCCATGCATGCAGCTCAAGGTGGAAACAATATGTCCTCTTGTACATAATTCGACCTAAAGATAGATGGTGAACTGAAGTACTTTAAAAGGTGGAAACTGACGCGATGGCTGGGTGCGTCAGTTTGGACGCACCAGACACCCCGGTTCGAGCCCCGTGGGCAAATCAAGCCGTTTGGGGCGGTTTTTCCCTGGGGCCTATTTTTTTAGACCTTCGCACCAAAACAAAACACGTTCCTGTACAGTGGTTGCTTGTTTGTCACTGGCTATTAACTACAATGATCATTGCAGGGAAAGACAACTCCGGTATGCATTGTAGGGATCTAAGCTGACACCACAAGTCTAGTAATAGATATGGACCAGATCGATCATGAACAGAGAAACAAGCTGCCACTTGGCAAACCAACTCCGAGCCACACGTGCCTATCTCGGACTAGCAGGAGAAAAAAGAAAAAACTGAGGTGAGGTGAATGCAATCAAGACTGGAAAACTAGACCGGATGACGGATAGTTGACAAATCAATTGACGGTAGTGTGCTAGACTGAGAACTAGATTAAAGTTGATTCAACTGTATGTTTGCTCCCTTTTTCTTCAGGGTCGACAGGTAATATTCTTAAGATTATAACCAAAAAGAAAAGTAATCAAGTGTCGCTAACTGCACGTTCGCCATTGCCTAACTTCTTCCGCGCATGTATCTGAGTCTGAGCCAAAGTTTAAATAGCAGGCTATGACATTTTTAGCTGCGCATGGCCAGAAGCTATGAAGACCTATAGCGCAGCTATAGCGAGCTAAGCCCTATTTAGCGCTTTTGCTTAAATCCTGAAAAATATATGAAAAAATAATCATACAATCAAATATCAAATATGATATATCACATATACTTGGCATAGACAGGCTACGGCATAAAAAACAAGGTACATACAAGCATCCTAATTCAAAAACCAAGCTTGCATAATGCATCGTGTGTGTGTGTGTCTATATTCAAAAACAGGGGGCTGCTAGGCGTCCGCCGGTGGATGAATTGGAAACATCCGCCGCTGGCTGGCCATTGGATGGGACGCGCGTGGCCGTCCAATGACCACCACGTTCCCCCCACCTCCTTCTGCAACAAGTGCGGTGTTGCAGAAACAAGCCCACCTCCCACGCCGTTGATCTCCCCACGTGAGCGTCACCAATTGCAACAAGTTGGTTGTTGCTGAAACAGAGACTTGTGAGGAGACTGTGAGTAACTTTTGCAACAATGGTATGTTGCAGAAAACTTTGCAAACTGTGTGATGTTGGAGAAAAAAATTACAGAAATTTTTTCTGCAACAAAGCTAATGTTGCAGAATTTTTTCAACGGAAGAGAGATTTGAAACATACCTAATGTTGCATAAATTTTCTTGCAACAAAGAGGATGTTGCAATACCAGGGACGCGATGGCTTGCCTGCATCAGCGACCGCCTTCCGGTGCAGCGTCGGTAGCAACGCAGTGCGGCAGTAGGAGTAAAAGCAACGGGCGGGGCGACGAGGCTACAGAGTTGCAGCGCCATGACCAGGAGCTTGAGAAAGAAGCGCGTGGAGAATTTTGGATGGATAACGGTGTGGTGGCGTTGACTCACGAAAGAAGAAGGATGCTCTGGTTGGAGCTGGATATTTCTAGAGGAAGGTGGGATCAGAAGAGCACAAGACGGCTGGGCAACAGGCGGATGCATCGGTTGGATCAGCCGGTCGGACGGAAGCTTTTCCTATTCCTATCCGGTCTCAATAATCCTGACAGAGACAACTACCCCCCCAGAAAATTAATTATATTTGATGTTCAGACAAGGAAAGCTTGTTGTTTTTAGCTTGCTTTTGATGTCTGACACGTCATTTAAACATGAGGAGGTAGTACCTTCTTCTCTGAGGTTTCATTAATTTGCTTTTGAGGGCAGCTGGACTTTGTAAACCATGGGCCCATACCAAAGTTTTAAATAGACCACTATAGCGTCGCTGAGCTTTTGGAAGGCCCTTAACGCTAAATTGAAAATAACGCTAATAACTCACTATTTCCAACTATAGCGAAAATTTGGAGTCATTTAGCGCCGCTAAGCTGCCGTTGGGCCAATATTTTCTGAGCTTTTCGAAATCATGTTGCCGCAATCCCAATTTCCGCCTTATTATTCCTCTGTTATATGGGAAAAGCTTCCGTCCGACGGTGATCCAACCGAGAGCATCCGCCTGTTGCCCAGCCGCGGATTGCCCAGCCGTCTTGTGCTCTTCTGATCCCACCTTTCTCTAAAATATCCAGCTCCAACAAGAGCATCCTTCTTCTTCCTGAGTCAACGCCCACCACACATTATGCAACCAAAATTCTCCACCGCTTCTTTCTCAAGCCCCTGGTCATGGCGCTGCAACTCTGTAGCCTCGTCGCCCGCCGTTGTTTTTACTCCTACCGCCGCACTGCATTGCTACCGACGCTGCTACGGAGGGAAGTGGTCGCGATGCAGGCAAGCCATCGCGTCCCTGGTATTGCAAACATCCTCTTTGTTGCAAGAAAAATTTATGCCACATTAGGTATGTTTCAAATCCTCTTCCGTTGAAAAAAATTCTGCAACATTAGCTTTGTTGCAGAAAAAATTCTGCAACATTAGCTTTGTTGCAGAAAAAAATTCTGCAATTTTTTTCTGCAACATCACCACAGTTGCAAAGTTTTCTGCAACAATACCATTGTTGCAAAAGTTACATAACGTCTCCGCACAAAGTCTTTGTTTCAGCAACAACCAACTTGTTGCAATTTGTGACGCTCACGTGGGAGAATCTAACGGCGTGGGAGGTGGGCTTGTTTCTGCAACATTGCGCTCGTTGCAAAAGGGAGGTGGGGATCGTGGGTGGTACATTGGACGGCCAGCAGCGCGTGCATCCAACGGCCAGCCAGGCGGCAGATGTTTCCAGTTCATCCACCGGCGGACGCCTAGCAGCCCCCATAGGAGATGGAGGGGCGGGCACACTAGCTTTATTTCCGCTTCTTTTAGACCGGAAAGCTTGGTGGAAATCGTTGCAACTTGCCAAATGCCAACTCGATCTCGATGCAAAGCTAAGCTCCACAAGATAGGGTCGGCGGCTGAGTGATGCTGATGTGGGCTGAAGGTGGGCGGATGGAATGAAAGACTGTCACATTTACCTCAACAAAGAGCTAGTACCATAAAAGATCACTTCTCCAACGGTCTAGCTAGTGGAATAAGTTAGCGGTAGAATAAGTACCATGAAAGACTGTCGTATATATAGGCGCGCTAAAATACTCCAGAGCGCAGAATAAGTTTGCGTACGCTCCAGCCGATCGACCCAACAATCCAGGACGCGCTAATTAGACTGAACCACCTGGTCCGCGCTCCTCCGTGAAAATTCCATCGTAATGAATTACGACCAGATACTAGGCCACATACATATTACCATTCGAGTTGATAATTACTGGAGGGAGGCAATGTAGTAATTGTTTACACATATTACCATGTTTTCGAGAAAATTCCATGGTAATGAATTACGACCAGATACTAGGCCACGTACATATTACCATTCGAGTTAATAATTACTGGAGGAGAGGCACATGTAGTAATTGTTTTACTACATGTTACCAAGTTTTTCATTGGTTAACGATGCTACGGATTGAACCTAATTCATCTGCAGTGGTAAAGCATTATCATTTCCGTTTACTATTGTATTGAATCACCATTAATTCATGTGAGTGGTAATGCATTACTCCTTCCTCAACCTATATTACTGCCAACAATTAGCAAACCACCACTAATTCATCTGAAGTGGTAAAGCATTACCACTTCCTCAACAAATTTTACTGCCAACAATTAGCAACGGTTGTACGTGGGACGGAGGTGAACCGCGAGGGATGGTAATGAAATTAAACGCATTACTTTTTTTTTCTACAAGATTTACCATCGTTGATTAGGTCAGTAAAGAGGTCGGAGTGACCCGCCTAATTAGGACCAGCGCGTACGATAAGCAATTCTGCGCGCTCGCTTAGTTTAGCGCTACCGTGTGTGTGTGTGTGTCTCTATATATATATTATATGACTCCAAATTTAGCGCTATAACAGAAATAGTGAGTTATTAATGTTATTTTCAATTTAGCGTTAAAACTGCATAGCTTAGCGGAAGGCCCCTCCAAAAGCTACAGCGATCTATTTAAAACTTTGGTATGAGCCCATGGTTTACAAAGTCAAGCAGCTGCGTCAAAAGTAAATTAATGAAACCTCAGAGAAGAGAGGTACTACCTCCAGTCATGTTTAAATGACGTGTCAGGCATCAAAAGCAAGCTAAAAACAACTAGCATTCCCTGTCTGAACATCAAATATAATTAATTTTTTGGAGGTGTAGTAGTCTCTGTCAGGATTATTGAGACTCAGATAGGATATGAAGAGGCGGGCACACTAGCTTTATTTCCACTTCTTCTTTAGACCGGAAGCTGGGAGGATCGAAATCGTTGCAACTTGCCAAATGCCAACTCGACCTCGATGCAAAGCTAGCTAAGCGCCACAAGATAGGGTCGGCGGCTGAGTGATGCTGATGTGGGCTGAAGGTGGGCGGATGGAATGAAAGACTGTCACATTTACCTCAACAAAGAGCTAGTACCATAAAAGATCATTTCTCCAACGGTCTAGCTAGCTTTACATTGTCCAAAACTAATGTGGACCCCAAAGCAGATAAATATGATTATTTGGAGAAGATGTAAGTGCTGGTCCACTAAACATCGAGAGGCGTGTAAGAAACTTAGCTCATCATGAAGAGCTAGTAGCTTTTCTCTGCTCCTCTCCCTCTGTCCTCCACGTAGGAAAAAATGATAACGTGGATCTTAAGAGCTAGCATACGTGGCACTGTTGGATACGCCCTTAGCATTGACCTTGGTGGGGAGTTTCACAGGACTATTCTGCAGGGAGATGGGCCTGACAGCGTCTGCAGTATAAGACCCTTCCCAATGCTCCAATCCTGTACAGGTGCTAAGGCTGTCAGGTAGGCAAAAAATCTGATGTGGCAAGGTAATTAATAGGAAAGAGATGAGTTTGGTGACAACATGCAGAAACAATGCCAAACGCATGAACCTAAGTAAAACACTTAAATGAAGGAAGCTCGCCAATGCATGAAAGAGTTTAGTTACTAAATCATTAAATGAAGAAAACTTAGCTACAACAAGTTACCTATGCATTGAGAGCTTTAGTTGCTAAAGTATTTAATATGCTTAGCACCTCATCTAAGCATCTATGCATTGAAAGAGGCCTAACCATCTTCCTTCTTTGGGAGGAGAACCAGGTGTGCTCTATTGGGGCCAACTAAGTCAAACTAGGTTTGCCGGAGTGAAAAGACTCAAAAAGGAGAAGCATCTCGTTCTTCCTAGCTGGCCAGAAAGCACAGTAAGACGGACCTTTCTTTCCTCTTGCACTTGTGCTGAATTGATCTCGAACAACCTTTATTAGTTTATTTCTTCTTGCACCGGTTCAGATGCATCTGGAAAACGGACCTTTCGAGCTAGTTTAGTGGGAAACGTAATCCGTACTCCCAAGGTACTCCCGGACGGCGATCCAGTGACTTTGTGAAGTACCGCCGGACGAAAAATGGACAGCCCAGATCAGATGGGAGGCACTGTAGATGGACCTGTAGTGTGACTGTAGATGCTGCTCTACTCATTGGTTCTGCATCCGACATCTAGGAAATGTGGCTATGTCACTGTCACTGTTCATGGGTGACTTTGCTTCACAAAGTCACTGAATCTCAATCCACTCCCAAGTCCTTCCCACAGCAAAGGATGCCTCTCATTTTCCCCTTTCATCTTCTATAGTAGAGAAAAGGCGACAGGGTGGCGTCTCGGGATCCACTTCGTCTCGCCGGCGAGGCCGTCGGTCTCTCCCCCACTCCGCTCGCCGCTTTGGCGTGTCCGGCGTCTGGCGTGTAGATAGGGTTGTTAGAGTTTCCAAGGGTGTCGTTTTGGTGGAGGGAATGGTGCCGCGTCAGAATAATTGTTCGGCCGCTCTCCCCTCTCTCCGACGAGGCCGTTTTCGGTGGCGTTGGGAAGCTGGCGGCGTTGGTGTCGCACTGATCTTAGGATCTGGTGGGTTTGGGGTTCCCATGTATGGCCGGCATTGCGGCGGTGCCGATCACGTGGTGGGCTTTTGTCCTCTGATCCCGTCGTCTTGGTGATGTATGCTCTAGCATCCGTGGGGGACAAGTGAGGTGCATCCCTACTTCTTTGGTGGTTGCCTTTCTATATTAGAACAATCTTGGCAGCGGCAAGGCGATAGCTGCTCCGGAGCAGGGTGCGAGGTCTGTAGGTGGTAGATCCGGCGTGGCAGCACCGTCCAGGCAGGGGGTTGGGTGGAGGATCTAGTAACGAAGGATTACCGGGGTCTTCCCCGGCTAGCAAGCCACAAAGTGAACGGCCCTTCGGGCCACTCCTGAGGTCTTCTAAAGTGTAGTGGCGTGATGATGCTCCTCCGACGGAAGACTTGATGGTTTCCTGTTGTCTTGGTCCAGCAGCGCTCCGGCGACGAAGGTTTCCGGCGACAGGTGATGAGGGGGTTCAATACAGAGGATCCTGGGGAATTGATTTAATTTTGTTTTTCTTAGGGGTCCTTTCTCTGTTGTTCCAGGACAGTTGTCCCTTTTGATTTTCTGGTTTCAGCATGTACGGTCGTTTTCGTTTGTACTCTTCTGCGGAATCTAATTTCGGTAACTAATTACCGTGCAGCCCATATTCTCTCTCCTCCATTTTTTATTTTTTGTGTTTTAAAAATTGTGAAATAATTCATGGATGTATGTCATGTTATATAATGTGCATCTGCAAAAACTCATAACAAAATATAACATCTTATGACCTGTAAAAAAAGACAAATTTATATCATGTGCATGCTATTTAACTGAGAACTATTCATTTGAATCTTGTCTTTTTTTTTCTAGGTCACAGATGGTTATATTATTGGATGATTTTTTATAAGTGCACATGACATTGCATTACTAACTTCCATGAATTATTTCACATTTTTTAGAAATAAATAAAAAAGAGGAGAGAGAATATGGGTTACACGGACAACTAGTTGCACAAAATCTGATAACTTCTGAAAAAAGCTGTCTTGATTTCTCTAAAAAAAAACTAGTTAGGTGCAAGCTCGAGACTTTTAAAATTAACACTGATGGCCCCTCCTCTTCTAGTAATCAGGCCGGAGGATGGGGATTCATTGTCGGGGATGACGCAGGTATAACCCAAGCAGCTGGAGCAGGTAAACTCACAGGCGCGAGTAATGCTCTTCACACTGAACTGGAAGATGCACTAGCTACTCTCCGTCATGTGAGTGACTGTGGCATTACAAGGATTATTTTGGAATCCGATGCACAGCATCTGGTGGCGGTTCTAATGAGTAATACATTTGGTCGCTCACCCCTTGGTGTCCTGGCAATAAAAGACGGAGTCTACTGCCGATGAACTTCAATCCCCGTGAATGCAATTCGGCAGCTGACGCCTTAGAAAAATTCGGTTCTAGCCTAGCAGAGGATGATACTTAGATTTGGCTGGATCAGTTCTCAGTCAGTGATTTAGCAGCGCTGACTGTTTAACGGAAATGCTTTTTTCTTTTAAAGAGAAGGTGGGAAGCCATTATAAAAGAGAGATTAGTAGTCGCCAAAGTTTATCATTCCCTGGTATGTAACGATCCTACCCATCATAGTAGCTTGGGGCAAGCGCACTTTTGCAGAAGAAACCTTATAGGTGATAGCTACCAATGACGTGTCTAGAGTGGAACACGGTACTGGTAACTAGAAAAATACCAGTAGTATCATTGGATAAAAGCGCTGGGAATATAGGAGCAATTCAAATTGGTCTTAAGGTGATAAAGGGGACTATCAGAGAATGGGTCGAGCCAAAGTTTAATGTATCTGTAAAACCTTGAAGAGTATAGGAAGTAACAAGGATCCCACACGAACTTGAAGCTAGATAAGCACCATCATGGGTTTTTGCTGGTAACAATAAACATTCCATAGTGGTTATGGTTGCTAATGGTCAGAAGTAACAAGTAAAGCAGTGTATCGGCAGCAGCAGAGAAACTGCGACACCTCAAACCACAGTGTACTCACATGTAGTAGAAACTCCACCAGAGCCATACCTCGCCACACCATCTTATTCCTCAGTACCGAGTGCTACTACCCTAGTAACCTAAGATTATTATGGAGTTGGTAGCCATAGCCATCCCATTCACTTTGAACTTGGTGAAAGTTCCAGTGGTTGAGTGGAGGAACCATATGCAGAGAACACGTAGTGATCGTATCCAGTTTAGGTTGATGATGAGGCATCTCAGGAGTATGTTGTGCCACCTTATGGTTGGTACGAGAATCCCAGCATTATAGAACTGAAGAAGGGGAATCGGGTGAAAACATAGGAGACATGGGAAGCTTGAGGGACTACTTTGACTTCAGTGATTTCCTGAAGAACACAGACACTGACAGTGACTACACAATGGGACCATCTATTCTACGTGCAACGTAACCTCAGCACCTGTACGACGACAGGAAATTCCATGGATGGCTTCCAGGGAGGTTTCGTGAGAGTGGAAGTAGAAGGTGGAGAAGATCGAAAGAAAGAGTGTAGTTTGGCTACAAGTATGATGTAATATAAATAACGAATACTACTGAATAAATATCCAACTTAAGTTCCGAGTCTTTGACTCTTGGAATAGTTGGATGGGTTTGTAAAAACTTACTAGTTGGATAATTGTGTGCCATTTATGGAAGTATTTGAGTTTGGATCTTCATGGATTTTATGTGTGACTAGATCTATAACATTGAGTTGAACTTGATGTACAAATGCATGATGCGTCATAAGTTTTTCTTATGTCACAGATCTAGGGAAAATGGAATCAAGTGAGGAAGGACGAGAGAGATGCAAGAGGAAATCGCTAACAAGGTTAGGGAGGATCAAGAGGCGATAAGCTGCAGCTAGAGATGGAGTACCTCCCCTCCAAGGATCGTGTTGGGAGGAGGGATTCCTTCGGTACATGAAACATGGTGGAGGAACGGAATAGAGTTCAGATGGAGAACCAGAATAAGTTTTTCCAAGAGATGTATAGACGAAAACCAGGAGAGAGGTCATGTGACGCCCCCGGCTCAATCGTGCACTAATTATACACCAAATGCAACACGATCAAGCCTAAGGACTCATGGGAAGATATCACAACACAACTCTAAAACATAAATAAAAGTCATACAAGCTTTATATACAAAGCCAGGGGCCCTCGAGGGCTCGAATACATAAGCTCGCATACAAGCGTAGCGGAAGCATTAGATATCTGGGTACAGATATAAAAGAGAAACAGAGATAAGCCTTAAGAAGGC
>JAAAXO010000311.1:0-57521 GCA_011799875.1 Thinopyrum elongatum | reverse complement strand
AGGTTAGAACGAATTCGGACACGAAACGCATGTTGCGTCACGTTCGGCGGTGTTTTAGGGTTTTTTTCACAGGGAAAACCCTAGAAAATTCATCGAACGTCGAAAATCAACGAAAATTGGCATGCATTCTTGGCATGGTGGTGGGAGGGTGTGCAAAAAGTTTTGGCTCGTTTGGAGGAGTTGCAAAAAAAACCTCTTTCGGACTTGCCCTCCGGCAGACCCGAACGTTCCTGGTTATACATGGTGTACATGATGACATGCATGAAATGACACCAAATTTAGGGATGTCGTTTATGAATTGCCGCCACGTGTTAGACCACCTCCCCCCAATGAAGAGGATTATGAACCTCACATTAACCCAGACACATATGAAGGAGAATTCTTCCAAGAAACACGTGTTTCCAAAAAACATTTCAAGAACCGCTCTACTTCACCCCAGAACATTGAAGTAGACAGCGACAGTGAATCCGACTTCACCCTTGAGCCGGAACAAGAAGAGGTTACTGCTGCGGATGACCTGTCAATGCTTGACCGATTACGTAAAGGAGGCCTTCCACATGTTGATGCATTTATTGATGATGATGATGAGCACGTCATTACTGATAGTGATGATGATGATGCATTAATGATCCCGGAGCATATATAGACGATAAAGAGGGACCTGGAGGAGAGGACGGCTAGGATGTTGGAGGAGGAGAGGAACCGGAACGAAGCATCTCACCGGGCCCTATACGAGCTCCTCGTGGTAAGTGTCTCCTGCATATTAGCCAAATCATGCATGTAATGTTCGTTTCATTATTAACTAATATGACTGACTCTTGAAAACCAAATGTGCAGTCCGTGTGCTAGACCAACGGTCAGACCCCTCCGCCGATGCCCCAGATAGCTCCGGCGACCACGGTGAGTTTCATTTGAATGGTCATTAGTTACTAGTACTCACATTTGAGTTGCATCATGCTAACGAGACATTGCAAATGATCTTTGGTGCAGCGTGCCTCCCGACAAGCATCGACCGATCCTTCTCCGTCTACCACTGGTGCGACCGGTCCTTCACCTTCGTGATGACGGTAAGTTTTTCCAAGTGTTTTGCTTAACAAATGCATACTTAGCTTAAGAAATGACCTATTTAGCTCCAAAATGTCATATACTTAGCTTATTTTCCTCGAAAATTACATAATAACCTAACTTAGCTCCAAAATGACCTATTTCACCTAGGTTAGCTCTCAAATGACCTATACTTAGTTTGGTTCCTCCAAAATGACATAATAAGCTTAGTTAACACAAAAATGGCATAACTACCTAGGCTAGCTCAATAATGACCTATACTTAGCTTAATTAGTTTATTTATGACATAATTAGCTTACTTAGCTTAATTAGTTCATTTATGACATAATTAGCTCCAAAGTATTTCACAACCAGTATCCATTGATGGAGCTTATACTAAGGATTGTGATGCAGTAATGCAGCGACACATGAGATTTACAGGAAGATTAAACGTTGCACCTACCTGAAATTCAGAAAGTTCGCTTCAGGTTCTATGGAGAAGGGGACGGCTTCTACTTCCAGAACTTCGAGCTTCATGAAGGGGATCACCACTTTCTGAATTTCAGGTAGGTGCAATGTTTAATCTTCCTGTAAATCTCATGTGTCGCTGCATTACTGCATCACAATCCTTGGTATAAGCTCCATCAATGGATACTGGTTGTGAAATACTTTGAAGTCGAGTTCATTTTGTGACAAAGATTGCTGATAAGGTAAGAACAGTGATTTTGGCCTACTTAGCTTAGCTAGTTCATTTATGACATAATTTGCTTACTTAGGTAAAAAAAATGGCATAATAACCTTGGTTTAGCTCCAAAATGTCATATACTTAGCTTATTTTCCTCGAAAATGACATACTAACCTTACTTAGCTCCAAAATGACCTATTTTACCTAGGATAGCTCTAAAATGACTTATACTTAGCAATTTTTCCTCCAAAATGACTTAATATGCTTAGTTAGATAAAAAATGGCATAACTACCTAAGATAGCTCTCAAATGACCAATACTTAGCTTAGTTAGTTCATTTATGATATAATTAGCTTACTTAGGTAAAAAAAATGGCATAATAACCTTGGTTTAGCTCCAAAATGTCATATACTTAGCTTATTTTCCTCAAAAATTACATAATAACCTTACTTAGCTCCAAAATGACCTATTTACCTAGGTTAGCTCTAAAATGACCTACACTTAGCATTTTTTCCTCCAAAATGACTTAATATGCTTAGTTAGCTCAAAAATGGCATAATTACCTAGGTTACCTATGTTAGAAGAAGAAAAAGAACAAGAAGAGGAGATACCTATGACATAATTAGCTTACCTATGTTCTTCTTCTTCTTCTTCTTCTTCTAGTCTTCTTCTTCTTCTTCTTCTAGTCTTCTTTTTCTAACTTTCTTCTTTCCCATTTTGCAGATTTGCTTCAGGTCATGGAAGCTTGCGTTGATGGAGTCTACTCTTCTCCTTGTCCTTCCGTTTTGTTTTGATTTTGTAGGATGAACAATGTGAAACTTGCTACCCATATATGTATGTATGGATGAAACCATTGTATATGGACTTTTTGCTTAATTGTTGGATATGTTGGCTATATATATGTTGGATATGGACTTTTGATTTGGTATATATATGTGTTGGATGATCAAGTCCATATGGCAGGGATATGTATGCTTGCTGAAAGTATTTTGAAATGAATATATATATATATATATATTGGAAATTGATTGAATTTAAGAAAAAACAGAATTAACAGGGGCAATACAGGCACTTTGCCGTCTGCCAGCAGATGGCAAAGAGCTTTGCCGTCTACCAACAGACGGCAAACATGCCACGTGGCAGCTACCTGTGCAACCTGGGGGCACCTGGGCTACCTGCCCATGGATTGAGGCTGAATGAGGATGAAACGGACAACCTCTGGGAAAAACTTCCGGCACGTGATGCCTACGTCGGGATGCCATTCGTGACCCGTCTGACAAGGACAATTGTTATCCGCCATGTCATGATATGTTACTTTAGTGTAGTAATTTTTATGATATGCTTAGTGTAGAATTTGATGATATGCTTCATCATCCGATGGGCCGGCCTTTTCCACGACCCCGCGACACACACGACACCTTGAGTAGAAACATGGAGGAAATAGAGTGGACATAGTGTCTCAGATCTACGGCTTTGCGTCGCCGGAACCCACGACCGGAAGTCGCGCCATTCCCTCGCCGCGCAGTCCCAGAGACCTCGCCGGCGCACCCGACACCGCGGCGGCTGCCCTAGCTCGGGCCTCCATGCCGGCGGTAGATCCGACGCTGCATCGCTCGGGGGCAGGGGTCTGCGCCAAGGGCCGAGCCTCCTCATCGCCGCCATTTTCCTAGTGGTCGCAGTCTCCGGTGGTGCGGTCGTCGGCCGCGTCCATCAACAGTGAAAGAAGGGCCGATCGCTGGGGCTATCCACATCAGATTGGAAACAGTGACAAGGAGAAAAAGAACAGCAGAAACAACGCAGCGGTGAATTCGTTAACTTCGCTATGAAGGAAACTCCCCATCGACTCCGCCACGTCCTCGACTCCTTGTCTCCACGCCTAGCCTCGATTCAGGAACGCCGCCGCCTCCCACTTCTCCTCCCCACTCACGCCAACTCTTTTCTCCTATCTCTCTCAGACCCACTCACGGCGGAGACTAGAGGGAGAAGGGTGGGCGCCGCCGCCGCTCCCTCTCTTCTTGAGCTTCGTGGCCCCCTCTCCCGTTCTCTCTCTCTCCGTCGCCGCCGGGTCCGTGCGCGCGGATGTTGGTGACGAGGATCAATGGGAGGACGCCGTCGCCACGGAGTCTCGCAGGTGTTGGGCTACGCTTGGTGCATCAGCTGCAATATAAAATTTTCCCTATGCGTAGAACAACTAGGAACATGCTACGGGAGATGAATCACGGATCGTTACCACTAGACGCGCAGTGCGGTTCAGCGGAAGAAGAGTTGGGGCAGGGCGTCCGTGGGGTTCGTCTCCTCCTCGTCCGATCTCCCTCGAACAGGTTCGCCGGAGCGGCGCAAGCGCACCGCCTCTAACGGTATCCGCGCGTGCAGGAGGAACGTCGTACGGCGGACTGCTAGGTCCGATCACACAACCGGCGGCGAGTGGAGGTGGCTAGTTGCAACACATGCAAAGCCCTAATGACGGCGCCGAAGCGATTAACCCTAACCTTATGCCACACCTCCACTATATATAGGCATCCGTCTCGGGCTCAACTCTTGGGCCTCGCACGGATCCTAAAGCCCAAAGTCCACTCGGTCACGATCCAGTTCCAGCTCGGATCACATCCGACCAGTGTCCTCGGATCCGACCTCGCAGGTTCCTTCCCTTAAGCGCGTGACCCCGTAGGTTCAAGAGCACATCCGACCTGCTCGATTGGTAGCGGCCTCTAGCAAGTCGTGCTGACCACCAAGTAGACAATGAAGCCGGTTGGCGAACCTGTACAACGTGTCACACTTCTGTTCCATTTGCCACCCGATATATGTTGTCGGGCTCAAGGCGACATGGTCATCCTTGTTGCAGCCCGACCTCTTTCTCGTTCCAGTGATGCCGACCACAAAACGGATTATCTCATAATCCTTGTCGCATGGCCATGCTTATCCTTGTCGGATCACACGAGGGGACCAGAGTATATCCCTCCTGATCGGAGGGGCAAATCCCATCTTGCTCGACCATGTCTCGCAGCTTGGGTCTAGACAAGCCCGAAACCTATCTTTATAACTACACAGTTACGGAGTAGCATTTGGTCGGCCCAAAGCAGGTCTGTCACCATCCCGAGTACATGTGCCAGCTCAGGTCTTTGGACATAGAACGTATGTTGTACTAGAGACTCACAGATGACCTATCACTACGTCTCATAGTCGGATCTATCCGACTCGGACCTTATCTGGACTTGGAACCCACTATGCCGAATCCGGCCAGATCTTTCCGAGTCCATATTATCCGGCTAGCATCCAATGCTACATGGCCTGTGAGACCGAGCCATCCACTGTGTCATATGCTAGTCTAGTCAGCTGCGCGTCCACACAACCCTTTCGACTAGGGGCCATTTAGGACAATCATCACACAATGCATAGTCTCACAAACAAGTCACGTACTTGTTGATACACATCATTGATAATGTCCAAGGACTATCTTTATTGATAAACACATAGGAAATATCATCATACATGATTGCCTCTAGGGCATATCTCCAACAGCCGGATCCAGCTATGGCCGTCACCGCCACGGAGGTCAGAGGAGGAGGAAGGGGAGGCGCTTCTCCGGCTAGCTCCATGGCTCCCACGTCACCATCGACCAGGCGTCCACCCTCCTTGACAGATCGATCGAGCGGACATCACCGAGCTCCCCGGCTCCCCCGTCTCCCTCTCGGCAAAGGGTGTCGAGTTCATCTTCATCCTACAGGTGGATCCAACAAGTTCGAGTAAGCGATGCTCCTGTTCTTCTCTTGGGTGGTGTTCTTGCTCTGCTTTTGGGCATTCTTGTTTCTCATTAAGTGTTGATGCAGAAGCTGGAGACACAGAAGAGGGGAGGCAGGCGGAAGAGTGATGGAACAGCAAGGGACAACATGGTATTTCAATCAATCTGCACTTCTCCTTTTTCTTGTTTGTAGGTGTTTGAAATTCGATTCATCGGTTTGGATGTCAGTAACCCTCGAAACTCGTCTCTCAGTCCTTACTAGGAAATTCCAGTTTGGTTGTCTTATGATCTTTTAATCCTCTGAATTTCTCTTTTGCCTGTTGGTTTAGTTGTACTGCATGCACTTGGCACCAAATCTTTTAGCTTGGTTGGTCACAACTGGTGTTTATCTTCTTAAGATCAGGTAGGGATGGCATGTTGGCACACAAACATGGTCCTGCTGGGGATGGTGAAGAAACAGACCCCACGTCAGCTCTCCAACTATCAGCAGTAAGAAATATATCCTTTCAGATAGAAAGCTTTGCTGATTTTGTTTCTTGCTGCAGAAATACTACGAAATTATTATGGCAGGTGTTTAAATTGCCAAGGATTGGGTTATATTAGTCAAAAGAGTGCTCGACATGTTGGTTTGTCGCCAGCTGTTGTAACCCACTTCAGATGATGTATAGATAACAAAAAAACTTTTTTAGTATTTACCTTCCTTAAATATACATGATTACTACATTTATGTATATATATCTTGCCTTTCAGCTCACGGTCAAATTCACTTGATCAATTTTCAGTATCCAATCTGATGAATGGCTTGGAGTTCGGCTGCAAATAACCTGAGATGAGAGCATTTGTAAATAGCATCCCTTCTACTCGAAATTGTCCCAGTGAGCCGACAACTCTGTATTGGTATGCATTTAGATTTTTGGGGTTCACAATACATTGGTTTATCTATGCATAAGTAAAGATTTTCCACACTTCTATGTCATGATTAGGCTGTCACAGTATTTGATTATCAAGTATGTTTGGTTGTTTGCCAATTTTGTAAGTTTTTGTATGGGATGTATCGTTTTGTTGACCATTCTATGATTTTCTAATTAGAAAATGGATGTTTCCTGCAGAAATTCTTTTGTTCCTCAAGAAATCTCTCTCATGCCATATTCATAGGTGAATGGGGCTAATAGTTCGTGTGATTTCAGGTCGGCAAGGGGCTCTCCAAGGATGAGAAGGGCCGAGATGCGAAAGCAGGTAGCCTTCTTCTACTGGTGAGTGTTACATCTGAACCGGTCAGGGTCCTTATTAAAAGTATCTTAGATCTCCTGTAAATAGACAGTCAAAGCTTTCTTATTAAAAGTCTTTGCATTAAGTTTGAAATATTTATGTTGCATCAGCTCACACTATTCTTTTTTTGTATAACATGGCCCTTTGATTCAGTTATTTGGGTTATTACTGAACTTTGTACTGCTTCTTGTTCATTTGTATAGCTTATGATGAGGTACAAATTTATTTAGCATTCATGTTTACAATTGGTTATGGGTTAAAGTAGCAAAGATAGCAATATATTACACTGTTTGCAAATCATTTTGTTTTATATAAGTGCCATGAAGAATAACCTAGCCCGCGGACGTACATAAGCTAGATAGGTGCGCACATGAATGCTCAGGAGGCGTGCCAATGGCACCGCCCCAGCCACTAGTAACGTGCGCCAATGTCATTGCCACCCTTTACGTGTGTCGACGCCAGCGCGATGAGTGGTACAAATCGGCCGGTCAGACGATTAGCTTAATTCAGTCGCCCGACGCCGACGTACGGAACCTACGGCAGCTACAGTAGCGCTGCATGGACTAGTTCCCGTATCACTACAAAAGCCGTTGGGACCCGCGACCGCGAGGCAAGCGTGGCGGCGACCCGGAGAGCCAGGGACGTCAACTCCGCTAGCTGGCGACGGGAGCGACGTCGGCACGGCATCAACGGTGCAAGACGTGGTTACAATACACACCCAAGGAGATGGAGCAATAGCGGCCATACACAGCACGCGCCGCAGGCCAGCATGCATAAGACCGGCACGATCGATATCAAAGACGTAGTCGCGATCAAAGACGAGGGGGTTTACTCAAAGATTCGAGCAGCAAGAACGGGTCCAACCACGTGGTCTGCACACGGTACCGCCGGTCGTCGAGAAGGATTGGGTAGCTACTGGCGTTGATTAAAGAGTATGTATGGAACGTGTAGGAAGAGCTCCAGCCACATAGTAATGGTATATATATGGCAGGTTTAGAATGTCAGGTCGACCGGTAGGAGTCCGATCAAAACGCAGACCGCCCCTCGCTGAATCGCCGCCTCTAGGCCGGGCTTCAGGTACGTACACCGGTACCCCCTTCACTATTCTTGCTTTTTTGTTTTTGCAGAATTACACAATGGAGTAAGTGTTAAGTATCCATCCTTCGTGAATTAGGTGCCCTCAGAGGTGCTTAATTCATATATGCATGCGAGCTCACATGAGGTCACTGAAACGCATCCATGCTTACCTCGGCTGTTTACTTAAGGCAACTCTAACCGATCCCATATATAACGGAGTAAATTTTTGTTTTTTCTAAACCTATGCAATTCTAGTATACATTGCAACTACATATTAGCACACATATAAAAACTAAACATAAATATGAATGTTCAGGAAAATCACGAATATAGTTTACAAACCGAATTCAAAGTTAACAAACCGAGTTATTCAAATTTAAACACGCCGCGAATGGTCTAAATGTAGCAAATAACATGTGATAGAACAACTAGGAAGCACCGAATATCATCATTGAAAATCATGTCTAAACGGTTTCAAAGTCTTTGTCGTCTTTGTCGTCTTTTTCCTCTTCAGATGACGACGAGTCTTTAAAAACAATCTCCCTCAACCTCTTCATCTACAATTCAAACGGCTAGGTTCATTCCAAACGGATCGGTTCAAAAAGAAACGAACGAAAAAACTCACTAGGCAATTCGTCGAACACTTGCGGTGCGGTGGTGATGCACCGGCCAGCCGCCGTCGTTTCTGCCAAACCGGCGGGTGGCTAAGCATGAAAATGACCTGCAGCAGCGCGGAAGCAAGGTCAGGAGCGGCGGCCGCCAAAGAGGAAGAAAAAACGAATCAATCCGATGAATCGGTTATGGTGACGGTCATGGCGTTTCACCTCGATTCCGGTGACAGCGACGGTGGACGAACGGGCTGGGCGTCGGGCAGAAGGGCGGCGAGGGCCAAGGGAGGCAACGCGGTAGCGGCGGGGGCCGGCGGGCGGTCGCCGGCGAAGATGCAGTGGCGGGGGAGTGGCGGGGGAGAGGCGACAGAGAGGCACGAGAGTTATGCTCCGAGCGGTAGCGGTGGAGTAAAAATAGGGGTGGGAAAGGCGCCGGAGGATAATTTATCCCCCGTTAACAGCTATTGGGGATCGGCTAGGTGCGCGTTAGAGGAGGAAAACCAAAATTATACTCCTCTAACGCAGGATAGGTGATCGGTTAGAGTTGCTCTTAGTAATACATACTCCCTCAGTATTAAAATATACAACCTCCGTCCAGAATTAATTATAGCTGAAATGAGTGTATCTAGACGCGTTTCAGATACACTGATTTCAGCGATAGTTTAATTCCCGACGGAGGGAGTAGTGCATATTACATTTGTTCCAAGTCAAACTGTGTAAAGTTTGATCATGTTCGTAGAGAGAAATATCAACATACATAACACCAAATCAATACCATTAAATTCATCATGAACTATGTTTTCATATCGTATATATTGGGTATTGTAATATATTTTTATAAACTAATATGCACTATATGTTTAGATAGAAGGAGCATATTTCATATCATCTACACCACAAGTCCACAACCTGGTTGCAAAAGGAAATAACCTAATTATGTTTTCACCTACATATAGTCATGCTTTGTTACAAAAAGAAATAAATAAAACATCATGTCAGTCTGATTGATTATGTGGCTGCACAACTAGCTATAAGGTTGGTCATTAGATTAGTCATATTTTCTCTTTCTTCTGCATTTACAATTTTTGCCCGGGCCTGGAGGACGTGTAAAGGTTGGCTCTTGCGCGAGAGTTCATTTATTTCATTTTTCTTGTATCACCTTCATAGGCAAAAGTGTCATTTAAGCAGGCCTATAGCCTCTTATTATATTTGCTCTGAGATCCACCTAGGCCTACATCACACCTACATTTTTTCCTTGTCTAATCAAATGATATTATGTAGGTGAAAGAATAAGTCTCGTTTTGATAACTCGGGCACCCAGGGTGAACCACATTCACCAGGCTACAGATCACTTCTATCACAAAGGTAACAAATTAGGATAGTTCCACATCATTTTCTCTAGGCATTGCTATAAGTTTATTTTATCCAGTTTATAAGATAGTAAAGAAAAATAATTAACAATATTTTCAAAATTAGCTTAAAAACAATATTTTCAATACGTGTCATTCATTAAATAATGTCTAGTGCTTTTCACATCATTTCTAATGTGAAATCCCTATATTCTTTAATAATGTTGCAAAAGCGAATTTCTGGATACTATCTCAATCCTTTATTCGCTTTAGCAGGCATTAATTCAACAGTCATATAGAGTACCTAGATCATAACACTGCGCATTTGCTATGGAAATTTCTGAAAATTTCAATTTTCAAAATTCTAGTATTTATACTACGCGTTGTTGTGCCAGATGTTGGAAATATACATGAGCAATGTTGAATTGTTGATTCTGGAGGGGAATAAAATTTTAAAATGTTACAACAACATCTATTGAATACAATTATTTGATTAATGCATTTGAATCCTGAATGCAAATTAGCAACAAAAGAGCTTAGAGTTCTTTAACACATATGCATCCATGTGTGTACTACTATTTTACTTTAGAAATGCATGCTTAATATTATTAACAAATATATATGCTGATATTTGATATTCAGCTCATGGATGTAAATTATATCAAACAATGCGCCGTCGATGAATTGGCAGACTTCTCTAAGAGTGTGGGTGGCTAGATCTTACGAGTGAACGGTTTCTTGGTGGTGAACACCATCCTGACGGGGTTCATGCTCGGAATAGGCGCTTATGGCTATCGCTATCGCCACCATCCATTGACTCACTTGATCTTCCTCGGCGCCACCACCATGTTCTTGCCAATCATCTCATATGTTGTGTCCACTATAGGTAACCAATATGTCATCAGTGTCCTATCCAACAAGAAGATAATAACAGGGCTCTGCAGTCCATGGGGTCACGTCTTCCTTGTGTTAGTATGTACCAGCCTTGTTCAGATTGTCGGTATCAACACCAGCACAATAGTTGCCGTTGATCCTAGAGAGCGTCGAAGCATTGCTCCCCCGGTGGTACTACTTGTTCAAGCGGTATGGACTTCCTACCTTGCTATCTACACCGCGGGTGGTGGCGGTCAGGAGGGATTCTACTTGGCTGAGTTCCGTAGCAATATTCAAACTGCAAGGGGATTGATCCTACTTGTATTGTTTGTTCTTATATTTGCCAAAACATTTTTCAACTATTATGCATTTTACGAGGCTAAGCAATCATTTGCGCTTGGAAGCAATCCTCGTTTTATTGTTAGGTATATGGAGAAGCTACAAAGTACAAGTCAACAACAGGTGGATGAGAATATACTGCCTCCACTAATAGTTATGGGGGAGGACATCGTACATCGGAAATACCAGCCTCATGGTTACTGCATCAAATGGATAATGTCCAGCCAAGGTGATAGAACACAAATGATCAACGATGGCCTAGTGACAATGGATAAAGTTTGGCAGTCAGATGACATGATTCTTCCCTCGATAACACAAGGTCATCAACTGAAAGACTTGTGTTCTTCATTTGCATTATTCAAGCTATAGCAGTGCCAATTTGCAAGATACCAAGTTGCCGAGGCTGATTTAATGGAGGTCCATAACTTCTTTTGCCATATGCTGCTCAATGGTACCTATGATGCTGAAAGGATACTTGAGATGGTTGCAAATGAGCTTTCCTTTCTTCATGATTTTTACTATTCCTCCCAACCAATCTCATATTCAAAGCGTTTGTTGCCCATCCTCAGTATTTTGGTCTCACTCTTGAGCATCTCTTACTGCTTTGTTCCTGTGACTCTACGGACCTTAATGGTTGTCGCTAACAGCAGGATGTGGCAGATACGATGTCAAGTCACATGTGGGGCTAACAGTGATCCACATTTTTGGGGGTTTGGAAGTTTGTTGTTTGATCTACTGCTGGTGTTTTCCCTACTTGCAATAGTAATTCTAGCTGAGGTGAGGGATATTATTTGGTTTGTTTGTTCTGACTGGACCAAAGTGTCTATAATATGCTGTTATTTAAACAAGGCATCCTGGCAAAAATCTCCTGCCATGCGAAAATGGATTGGACATTTATTGCAATGCAGATGCAAGCTAGCAAAGCCCTGGATGGACAAAATGAACCAATGCTCAATCTTGGTGCTCCCATCAAGAAAAACTACTCCAATGATTCTTCTTAGGCATCTCATTCGTCTTACTCAAATGAAGAACGTCAAGGTGCCAAAAGAGGTCAAGGCTTCCATTATCAGCAAACTGCAAAAGTGTTAGGAAAGCCTCAACAGCGGTGTGATACCTTTGCGTTGTAGAGTGCCTATCAGTATCCACTTGAACTGGGAGTGCAGTGGCAATGGCATAGCTAATACCTTGCTTGTGTGGCACATTGCCACGTAAATCACTGAGGTGATGCTCCCACAAGAACCACAATCAGAAGAGGATCGGCGGTACAAGATTACGGCAATTCACTTGTCACACTATTGTGCATATCTTGTGATCTACTCACCCGAGCTACTTCCTGATGATGATAAATGGTGCAAGACCTTGTACAAGGTTGTCAAGAAGGACGCCAAGCGTGTCCTCACAGGCTACCGCTACGAGGTGTCATCAACCCTGGGGGCAGAGTTTCGACAACTTGTTAACCTGCTCATTGATAAGTCAGAGCATGAAGTGCTTAAGAATGGAAGTATGTTTGGAAAGATGCTGTCAAGTCAAGGAGAGAAGATAGCGTGGAAGACACTGGCAAATTTTTGGCTGGAGATAATCTTGTACATTGCTGCTTCATCGGATGACCTGGACAGACACGCCGAGGCGGTTGCCCGGGGCGGCGAGCTGATCACGCTTCTCTGGGCATTGCTCACCCACGTAGGTATTGTGAGGAGGGCCAGTCAGGATGCTATAACTTCTCCAGTCATCGTCGTCATTTAAGTTTCTATGTATACAGTCATGTCCATTTCACGACTTGATTTTGATTGGTTAGTTGTGAAGTCGTGATCTTGTTCTTGCTTCTATGCTTCTTTAATATTTGCTTCCTATGGCGTTTTGATTTGTATCATCCTTTATAATTTATCTCATTTATAATACCCCAAGCAGTGGTGGAGCTAGACATAAATTTATAGGGGGAAATGCTAAAATGTGAGTGCAGACACTACTGCAATTTCTAGGTTTCCCGAGTGCGTGGAAAATAGGGAAAAGTCGTTTCCAACTCGGCAGAGAGTTGCCGAGTTCAGCTCTCGGCTACGGTTACTCGGCCCGAACCCTTCACGCATAGGCCATTTTGCCGAGTACCACCCGTCGGGGACTCGACAATCACTTTGCCAAGATCTAAACAGGGGACTCGGCAAAAAAAGGCATTTGACGGGCCGGACGGAGACGACGCTTGCCACGTGGCTCATGGCTTTGTTGAGAGCCGCCAAACTGAACTCAATGAACCTAAATGCACACAAGGATGACACGTGTCCTGGTAGGTTCGCCGAGACTACCACTTCGCCGAGCAGTTGACACAAGAACTCGACCAAGACCTAAGCATGAGCGGCCGCCATGTGGCCTCCCAGGTTCGCCAAGAACCTCAGTTTGCCGAGCTTGTATGGCCATGTCTCGGCAAAAATAATCTTTGTTGGGTTCTTATGTTTGCCGAGAGCCAACGCTCGACGCACCCTTCTACAGCAAAACCCCAGCGCCCATGCTTTGTCGACATCTTTGATTTCCCTCTCGGCAAGGCCACTACGAGTAACCAGAGGACGACCGTGTGGCATGTGTGCTGAGATTGGAGCTCGGCAAAGGTTTGTGCCGAGTGTGGTACTCGGCAAAGCCACTATCTGCTATTTAAAAAAAATGTTTTCAATTAGCCCTGCAACAAAACACCTACATAGCAATTCTAGCGTTGCCAAATCACATAAAATTCTATCAAGCTCACAAAAGCACAATATATATATGGTCTACACAACTACTAAGGATAAGCCTAGTAGTGGCGCGGGGTAAACGGCTAGCAGTACGCCGGGTGGGGGGGGGGGGGGGGGGGGGGGGGGGGGGGGGGCGCTGCTACTAGCGCGCTACAGCTAACTTTGTAACAGTAGCGCTGGGTACGACTCCACGCTGCTGCTACTTCTAATAGCAGTAGCGCGGGTCTAGACCCCGCACTACTGATAACTCTGTGTAGTAGTAGCGCTACCCCAGCACTGCTGCTAGCCTCTTACCCCGCGCCACTGCTACTTTTTTCTGTATTTTTTTTGTTCTGCGTATTTACACTGTATTTATGCAGTTTTATACAATACCAACATACACATACATTGAAACTATATCAGACAACAATGTCCATCATCATAGTGCTACAACATAGTCTCATCATCATCATCATAATGATCCAACAAAAATGTCTCATCATCATCTCGAAGTGCGATACAAGTAATTACATGTCTCCGATACATGCAACTACATGGTCACATACACATGTTTCATCATCGATCTAAACTATGATATAATCACATACAAGAGAAGAGCGATCATGATGAGAAAGAAAGGGATTATGAAGTAGTTCTTGAGGCGGTTCTGATTCCTCTCTCCCGCTAGCGTGAACCTCAAGTAACTAGCTTCCGCTTCGCTTCTACTTTGAAAACCTTTGTGGCTGCTGCCCGGAGGCGGTGCACTGGGCCTGACACACTGGCCACTTGTCGTACACTCTTGGAACCCTCCCGCTGTACACAGCATACCACACTTCGTCATGTTATCTATATCCCTGACACAGATGCATCATAATCAGCGAATTCATCGACAATATGCAACATAATATACTTAACAAATATCAACAGAAAGAGTTAACAAATATAAGCAACATATAGTAAACATAATTAACTAGAGCGCTACGCATGTTTAGGAGGACCGTTTACATCACAAAGTTTCATCGTACAAAAATTCAATGTTTTGTCCTACACAGGTACTAATTAAATGGACATCGTCATCGTTAATCACTTCATCTTCCATGTCTCCTTCGGCATATCCGGGAGGATAGATGTCACCCAACTTTGTGAAAGGCGTCATGTCCTGACGCTGTAGCCCTATGCGAGTTTGGACGTCAGCCCACGTTTGTGGGCTGCCGTAGAACATCCCATCCTCTGGGACAACAACTTTGATATGATCGTCGCAATGTCCTGCTGGATGCGATAGAAGTCAACCTGAATTTTTCATCCAGTTCGGACGCAATGGTTGCGGCCCATTTGCGGATATGGGGATCGGCTGTAGATGGCATGTGAAGTCTTTACTGATCCATTCTGAACTCCACATGTGATGGATGACGTAGAATCCATCCCTCGTACTTGTTACCATTGCTGGATCAGCAAAGTCAGTTATATGGCCGAAACACAGTGCACCCTTCCTTTCTTTTTGTGCCTGTGTGGCCACCCCCTAAGGACGAAGCCTACGAGAGCAGCATCCAGAAAACTCTTGATGGGGGCGTAGTCTTTCTTCTCCGTGTTTTTGGACGAGTCCAAATATAGAGCGTGGGAGATTTGCGGGTACAGAACGATAAGGACGGAGCGTGACTCCCTGCGCAAAATAAATATACCTCAAATTAGCCTCCATACGTGCAAAGCAATTATTGAAATGTACGAAAGGATGTGTTTTAGTGCCTAGCGAATGACTTACAAGGGATGATAAGGCAGGATAATCGTTTCCTTGTCCTTATTCGCGAGCATGAAGTCTTCAATGTACTTCGTCGCAGCATCACGTTCCGCTTTGCCGGCCTTCAAGAAGCCCTCAAACATGTACTATGGGTCCGCTACCGAGATTTTCGATATTTGCTCTTTCCTGATGACGTAGTTTAGATGGAGCGCATAAAGATGGACAAAGTAAAATCGAGCCGCCTCATGTGATACATCTCGAAGATGTAATCAAACTGCAGGAAGAACATGTCCGCGGGCCATGTGTCGACGTAGCCCATGCCACTTGGCACCGTAACCGCGTAAAGCGGGTATCCTGGATCCTATGAGAGGAGAAGGCTCTTATCTATTGACAACACATGGTCATGTAGTCTCCTGAGATCCCCAGTTATGGCCTCGAGCGCATCCTGCGATACCATCGGCTCGCCTGCGACATGGAGAAGCAGTGCATTTTGGAACGGTACCCTATCCGTTGGCTAGTTGCTAGAAGTAGCTTTGGCAGCAGGTTCTTTCTTTGGCCTCTTCCTTTGCATCTTCCCGGGCACAGGTACTGAGCCTACCATGCCCTCATTTACTGTCATCCCCACTATGGTCGGGCTCAGCATTGCACGACGCTCGGCTTGTTGATCCTGGGTTAAGGCATCTGGAGGCATGTCCTGGGAGGATTGCATGAACAGAGACTTCTTTCACTCAACCCGAGGACGTTCCTCCTCCGGTACATCAGGCATATCTCAGCATTCTGATCATCACGCTCATGGTCATAACCTGAGTCATATTGTTGACTCATGAATCCTCCATCGTCATAGGCAGTAATGATGTACTGGTTAGGGTCATCCTCCTCCATGTCATCATCGATATCTTGATCCACGGGGGCGATGTGATCAGCCACCGGAACGCTTGGACCCCCTTCTTCGCGTCCGCTCTGACCCAGCAAGATAGACGGTGGTAATTGGATAGGTGGAGTGGTCATTCCTTGCATCGGCCTCTGCACAAATAGTGTTGCCGTTGGTGTGTTCCCGACCGCCTCCACACAAAGAACTTTTTTCGGCCACAGCATTGGCCAATTCTTGCATTGTCCCATCAATGCCGGGCTCTAGTCATCCTCTTCCCTGGTTCGAAGCGGATGAGTCAGACTCTCGTGGCCCGTTACTATACTAGCCATGGAAACACTGAACGCGTGACCGGGCATCGGCCGTCCGTGGAACAAGCGATCTAACGGTTTCATTATTGAACCCTTTGCCACAACCACCAACTGGCCATTGATTGGGTATATGAAGACATGTGCGGCATCAAAGATCCGAAAGGCAAAGGAAAGAAAGATTAAATATGTTGAAGAGCGTGCAACGTGTAATTACCATGAGGGCATTGAGCTAATCTAGTGTCGACGCCCCGCCGAGCATGCCAGAAACGGAGGAGGGGCTGCTATGAGCGGTGGTGGCGGGTGCGGGTGCGGCTGCTACGTTGGCCGAGCTGCTCCCTACGAAGCTAGGAAGGGGGATCGGTTGGCCTGGATTTTCATTCATATACTTCATGATCATCAAAACTGCGGTAGACCACTGAGATGCAAATGTGTGTACAGCCGCTGCTTTGGCTGCCTCGACTGCCGCATCTTTGGTGTCTTCTTTGGCCCCACTTGTGGCTGCCTCGATCGCCTGCGCGACTTGCTCCTTGACTTGCGTCGCGACTTCCTCCTAGATAGACACTTGGCTTACCTTCCTTCTCTGCCTTCACATCTCCTTGTCTTCCCGGTAGTAGTGCATCCACGTGGCGCCGTCTCCGGCGCCGACTACACGGCCATACTCCGGCGGCTCGTTCGCCGGCTTTCCCTTGACTATGTTCAACGCCCTGTTAAAAGGGGTGTCCCACGGGTACTTCGGCGTCGACGACTGAGCTGACGAGTTGCTTTCAAATTGAAGCCTTTTTGCTCTTTCTGCAAAAGTAACATGAACCATTTAGAAGTGTGACTACTAGCTAGCTAGGACGTAGTCGACTTGATTAGAAGCTAAGGTGGTAAATTAATAATTACCAGTATTTTTATGAACTCCCTCGTCGGCGCATCCGGGGTCAATTCCCCGGTCTCCTTATCTTGCGTGTACTGGGCCCTGATGAAGTCATGTTCATGCTGGTCGGTGAACTCCGCCAAGGGGTCTGGTAGCTGCTGACGCTCATGTTCCGCATCCTCCTTATCCTACATGGGCTGCTTCCCTATGTAACCTCGGCTTCCGAGGCGGTGGGCCCCCATGTTCCTGGCCTGAAGTTTCTTGAATTTCTTTGATTTGGCCTTGGTTGTAGGGTCAGCGCAAGTAGCCTTGAATTTCTCATAGTCCTCTTCCGTAATCATTGGCCAATGAGCGTGGATCATGGCGTAGCATGAACCTTCTTCTGCCAGCTCGTTTTTCACACTACATTTCCAGGCGGCCAAGTCCTTGCTGAACTTTTTCATTGATATTCTGTTTACAAAAGCGATGTTCGGATCTTTTAACGGGTCGACATCGGCACTCCAGCCGGGGAAACTGTATCTAGCGTTCAACCTGGTTAGGAGGAGATCCACCAAAGGTCCTTTGCTATCTTTCTTTAGGTTCGTCTCGTTGATATTGACGGTGTCTCATAGGATGCATGCTACTTTATTGCCATAGCCCGCTGACGCATCCCTACACTACAAAAAAAGACACTTCCGTGACATTATGGCCCGAACGAAAACTTTTTATGTCATGGATGTGACACTTCCATGACGATAATTGTGACAAAAACGCGTATCATCATAGATGTGGTGGGCTCCTACTTCTATGACAAAAAATGATGATGGAAAATGGGCTTTTCGTCCTGGGCGGGCCGGGGGCAGACCTGCATGACATTCTTTGGGCCGTCCATGACATAAAAAATCATGGTAGAAGTGAGGGAGAGGAATTTTTTGGGGAGTTCCCGGTATACGGTGGGGTGGTCGGGGCCAAGCGATGTAGTGGTTTGCATGTTTCTCCCGTATGCGCGCGTGTGCGAGCCCTTTGCTAACTAAACCCGATCGAGCCATTCCCTTACTGAACCCGAGCGATCGATCGATCCCTCGCACTACATACTGAACACGAGAGAATGATCCCTCGCACTATGTACTGAACACGAGCGATCCCTTCGCTGCTAACTGAACACGATCGATCTCTTCGCAGCTATAACTGAACCCGAGCGATCGTTCCCTTCGCGGCTTACTGAACCCAATCGATCGATCGATGCATTGCATCGAGCCCCCGTGCGAGACATGAGTTGAGCTAGCCGGTTGGGTTGCCTCTCGATGAACAGTGCCCGTTGCTGCCGCGTGCTCGATACGTGTAGTAGATCGAGTCGAGACTTGCATCGATCTATCCCCTTGCGCGAGTCGTGGTGAGTTGACCTAGCCGGTTGGTTGGCTATGGATGAATAGTTCCTGTTGCTGCCGCCCGCTCGTACGCCCCGCCCCAGCCGGTGGGGATTGGATGACCAGGACCCCCGCCGTGTAGGCGGTTGGCGCTGGATGAACAACACCTAGAGGAGCCCATGCCGCGGTACGCCACACCCCAGCAGCCGGTTGAGGGTGGATGAACAGGACCCCGTCGAGGCCGTAGGCAGTTGGCAGTGGATGAACAATAGCCTGTGGAGGCTGGAGGAAGTCGACGGTGGATGAACAGTAGCCCGTGGAATCCCGTTTTGCGGTACGCCAGACCCCTGATGAACAGGACCCCGTTTCGACCGTAGGCGGGTGAACACAAGTTCGTTTCCTCCGTTTTGCGATACGCCAGACCCCTCCCAATAAATAGGACCCCGTTTCGACCGTAGGCGGTTGAAGAGAACTGTGTTTCCTCTGTTTTGAGGTACGCCAGACCCCTCCCGATGAACAGGGCCCCGTTTCGACCGTAGGCGGTTGAAGGGAACTCCGTTTCATCCGTTTTGCGGTACGCCACACCCCCAGCCGGTGGGGGGTTGAAGAACAAGACCCCGTTTTGGCTGTTCCATCCAAACCGGTTGGCTCCCGATGAACAGGACGCATTCCGACCCAGTCGGTTGCCTCCCGATGAACACGACGCTGTTTCTCCGTTCCGACCCAACCGGTTGGCTGCCGATGAATAGGACGCCGTTGCTGTCATCCGTTGCCTCTGCCATGTTGCCTCTCCATGTACCCGAGCCCTGGCCGTATGCACGAGTACGCGTTCGAGACCCTGCCCGTATGCACGTGTACGTGGTCGTCTTTTTTGCAACGTGGCTGTATGTACGTGTACATGATTTCGGCGGGACCGCGTGACATGCTACGTCGGGGGCTCTACTACGACACATGCCGCTCCTTACTCGGCCACCGTTCATCGTTGCAGAGAGACCGACCAATATTTACATACACGTTTTGCGACCATACAGATAACGCTACGTACGCTTCGACCTGGTGGGTCCCAACCGTCAGGAGGAGGAATCATTTTTTTTGCGCGTAATAAGGAGGCACTTCCTTGGGTGCGAAGATGTAGCTGGTGGGTCCCAGCTGTCAGGGGGAGGAATCATTTTTTTCGCGTAATAAGGAGGCACTTCCTTGTATGCGAAGATGTAGCTGGTGGGTCCCAGCTGTCGGGGGGACGAATCATTTTTTTGCGTGTAATAATGATACACTTCCTTGCGTGCGAAGATGTAGCTGGTGGGTCCCAGCTGTCTGGACGAGGATTCATTTTTTTTTGCACGTAAAAAGGAGGCACTTGCTTGTGTGCGACCATATAGCTGGTGGGTCCCAGCTGTCAGCCTCTCCATGTACAGTCCTCTTTCATGGGCTGTCATTGGTTCACCACGTTGACCACACCGCGCCGAGAGCACCAAGGCGGTGGACGACGATGAGGCCTAAGAAGGGAATGACCCGGAGCCGGGGAAGACATGGCAGTGGATGCCCACCCGGAGGGGAGTACGAGGGTTGACTGGTTCGGTTGCGGTGTGAGGCTGTCGTCGCCGGAGAATAACCGGAGGTGTGGGTGAGTAGAGGGATGGCCTGACCAGCGGTGGGAGTAGGGAGGGGCGGTGAGGCCTGTGCGGCAGCACAAGCGGCCATGGGAGCCGGGAGCAGGCGGTCCCGCCGGTGCTGGTTTGGGTGGCTGAAGCAAGAAGTTCATAGATTGAAGAAGTACGACGGCCGTTGGATGGACGTCCAACGGCCACTGCTGCTAGAATCGTGTGTTGACTATAAGCTGACAAAGCCTTGCGTACGCGTCAACTTAGTAGGCACACAAGTCAGCATCACATCTCTGGCGGACAGCATACAACCCATTTTCTATTATATTAAAATTTACAGACCATTTACTAATTATTACGGAATTTATTGCAGCCCATTTATTTTTTTAGAATTCCTGCCCATTTTCTGGCAAGGACAGGGTTAAAAATTTCAACAATATTTCATTGAAATTTTAGAACTATTTTTAATCCCAAAATTTCGAGCCCGATAAAAACTAATTTTAACATATATTTAAATTATGTTAAAATCCAATGAAATATGAAATCTGAAAAAACAAAAGGAAATCCGAAATTTGACACTATAAGTGCATATAGTGCTACCCCTTTGTTGGTTTTGGAGTATTGACGAAAAACCTGGTTGAGGGACTAATGTGTTTGTGCGATTCACAGGATAACACAGATAGAAGTCCCTGGAGATTCGGTTTAACTGTCGAAGATGACTCCTAAAAATGTCTGAAGACATTGAAGACAGTGGTTGCCTGTGAAGATAATGAGTGAAGATAATGGAACGCGAAGACATAGCTTCTTTGTAGGTTTCATTTTCTTTCTATTAAGTCATAGGAACCACAGCACTGTTAAGTGGGGTCGAGGTGAAATGAAGACAATTGTTGAAGTGATTGCTCAACCAAAAGCCTATGTCTTCCTTGTGAAGACAATGAGAGAAAATCTCGTCCAGAGTTGGATGAGTCAGCATTGCTTGTAGTCCAAGTAATGTTGCCGCGTGTGTTTGAAATCTGACCGTTGGGACAGTGTCGGTTGGCCACTGACCCAGGATCATTTTGGTCAAATCATGTCGGGTTGCCCCTGGCTATAAATAGCCACCCTCCTCCACCATAAGTTGGCAGCTGCTTTGAGTTATTGCACGGCTTTTGTCATTTGAGAGCAACCCACCACCGAAGCCTTTGTGAGAGATTTCCTGTGAGGAAAAACCCATACACCCAGAGCCCAAAGTGTTTGAGCATCACTGAAGACATTCTGTTCTAAGTGAACCGAAGACTTGTTACACTTGAAGACTGTGATCTTCCAGACGGTTAGGCATCACGTTCTAAGCATCCAAGAGTCATTGTGGATTGCCGGTGAACAAAGTTTGTGAAGGTTTGGAAGTCTACTTTGAAGACTTACCTGAGTGATTGGGCGAGGTCTACAGTGACCTTAGCTCAAGGGGAATAAGGTGAAGACCAGGTCTTCTGAGTAAAATCTTAGCCTCCCTAACCAGATGTACAGCTGTCAAAGTAGCTAAAACTGGTCAAACAGATCACTTGTCTTCTCCGAGCAACTGGTTCTATCCCTTCACACCTTTACTTACCGTATCTGTATTGTGAAGACATTGCCTGCTCCTATTTGCTTGAAGACATTGTGTGAAGACATTCACTTTGATTCTATCTTTGTCTTCACATAATCTGTTACTATTGTTCATTGCTACCTAGTTTGCTATCTATCTTTACTTCAATTGTATTGTACTGTTAGCATGTTTAGTGTAGTTTATCTTCCACTCTATCCTGTTTAGTTACTGTTTCACTTTCGCGTCTTCGAAGACATTGCCTGTTTTCGAAGACTTTCACAAAAATCGCCGATTCACCCCCCTCTATTTGATAACTAGCACTTTCAATTGGTATCAGAGCAAGGTGCTCACTTGTTCTGTGTGATTCAGTTTAACCACCTGGAGTTTTAGCTATGTCGACTGCAAGGATCATCAAAGTCTCCGCTGCTTGCCCAGTCTTCGATGGCAATGACTACCCCTACTGGAAGAATAAGATGTGCATGCATCTTGAAGCCATTGACAATGATCTGTGGTATGTCATCAGGACTGGCGTTCCCAAAGTCGGTGAAGGTTTCACCGCTGCTGATGTGAAGAGGTTTGCTCAATTGGACTCAACCGCCAATAACATCATTTGTGGTCATCTGACCAAAGGGCAGTATGGCCGTGTGAGTGCTCTGGAATCTGTGAAGCTGATCTGGGAGTGGCTCTCCAAAGTCAATGGGGGCATCTCATCTCAACAGGATTCTCGAGTTGATGTTCTTCGCAATCTCTTCAACCGCTTCAAGAGGCTCGACAATGAAAATGTTCAGCTCACTTTCGATCGTCTCACTGATATCTCCAATGAGCTCAATGCTCTTGGTGCCACTGACATCACCAAGCATGAGGTGGTGAAGAAGTTGCTGAGGTCCCTTGACAGTTCCTTTGACACCTTATCTCTGATGATTCAAGAGCGTCCTGATTTCAAGACCCTGGATCCTGCCGATATTCTTCAGAGGCTCAACACTCACGAGTTCCAGTTATCTAAGAAAAGAGACATCTATGGTCCTAGTTATGGACGGGCTCGTGCTCTGAAGGCAAAAGTTGTGTCTTCATCTGAAGAAGAATCTGACTGCAGTTCTGGTGGCACTGAAGACATTGGCAGAGAGCTTGCTATGCTAGTAAAGAAATTCCAGAAGTTTTCAAAGAAAAACTGCTTTGGAAAGTCTTCGAAGTATGACCCGAAGAAGACTGTAGAAACTTCTGCTCGGGACTACAAGAAGAGAACCTGCCACAAATGCAAGAAGCTAGGCCACTACATTGCTGATTGTCCTCTATGGGAAAAGAAATCAAAGAAGAAGAAGAGCTAGGACTATGATTCTGATGACAAGAAGAAAAAGAATCACTCAAAGTCTTCTTCGAAGTCTTCATCGCACAAGAAGAGTTCCTCTAGCAGAGCTCGCACATTCAATGGCAAGGAAATGGATTCAGAGGAGGAGTCGGGTTCCAAGGAGGTGGCAGAGGAGTCGGAGGAGGAGTCTGATTCTGGTGTTGCGAGCTTGGCCCTTGCCTCCACATTCGTCGCCAAGTCCATCTTCAACAATGAAGATAATGGCCACGACATCGACAATGATGCTAGTGATGACGACTACTCTGCTCCTACCTATTGCTTTATGGAAAAAGGCGCCAAGGTAACCTCCCGCGTTGCCTACTTTGACAATCTAGTGAAGATGACTCTGAGTGTGAATCCAAACCATGCTATAAGAAACTTGCTAAAATTGCCACTGAACAACAAACTGCTGTGGAAAAAATTCAGATTCTGCTAGACAAAAGCAACTATCTGTTGGACGAGGAAATGAATCGAAGTCAATCCTTAATTGAAGACATAAAAAATCTTCATGTTAAGTGTGATGAACTTCTAAGTCATCATGATACCCTCTCAGCAGATCATGAGAAGCTTTCCTATGATTATCTTTAGAGGAAGCAAGATCTAGAGAAACTGAGAGCGTCTCATGATGATCTTCGAACTGAAAACGATTCACTACTCGCTCAATAGATCAGTACCGCTCAGGAAGAGTTTGTGCCCCTTGCTTGAAATGCCTTCAGCGTGATAACACTAATTCTTCTACTGAATGTTCAAATGCTTATGAAACTGCAATATCTTCAACTGTATCTGTGGTCACTAACCCATCATCTGAGGAAACCACTACTGTTACTGATGATAACGCCAGGTTGAAGACATTGTATGAGACAGGCATGTACAAAAGTCTCAAAGGGCATCAAACCCTGTGTGATGTCCTCAAGAAGCAGATCTTCAACAAAAACCCTAGGAAAAAAGGCATTGGTTTCGAAAGAAACATAAATGTTGATGGCTCTTACTGGAAGCCTGAGCAGTACCCCAAAACCACTTGGGTTCCTACTAAAGGACCCCTAGTAGATCCATCCACATTATCTGGCTATAACTGTGGTAACCCTATCATCATTGATGAGTCATTTGACTCCAACTATAAACTGTTCAAAAATCAGAATGGTGAAGTGTTTGCCAGGTTTATTGGAAATGACTGCAGGAATGGTTCTCCTATGAAGAAGATCTGGGTACCCAAAAGTCTTCTGTAAAGGCTTCCCGTGAATGTCATCACGACACCACCAGGGAAGAAGACAAACCCTACAGAAAAAGCATCATATGGACCCAAACTATTCATATAGACAGAGGTCTTCATATGACTATGCTAACACTCATGTTTCGTAGGGTCACAATGATCGGTCTTATGAATATGAGCATCATTCTTTGAACCATTATGTTCACAAATCGAAGAAATTTTCTGCATACTCATTTGAGTATTCTAACCCCCATGTGAAGCTATTTGCCAGGGCTCCCAAGCCTAAATTCTCAGATGTTGCACTTAGACTCGTTGCTTCTACGCCACCCCTTCAGATGTGGGTGGTTAAGAAGAACTAATTTCTCTTGCAGGGTCAGGTCTCCAGCCAAAATGCATTGGATTCTGAAGATAATGCTGGGGACCTGAAAAATCTTGTTGGACGCAAGATAAAATGTCCAAATGGTCTTACCATTTATTTCATCCATGGATTTCTTGATGATCACATTGTCATATCCTCCAAAATACCTACATTGTCTGAATGTGCTTCTCGTATGATGTTTGTTCTTCACAGTTGTCTTGGTGAAGCATATCCCACTAACTGTACTGTAGGGTACTCTTTCGAAAGGCACTAAGTGGATCCTGGACAGTGGCTGCACTAACCATATGACTGGTGATCGAAGCTTACTGATGGACTCAACATTACGTCCTTCTACTCAAAATCACATCACATTTGCTGATACAGGGAAAAGCAAGGTATTTGGTCTAGGTAGGGTTGCAATCTCAAAGGATCGGCACATGGATAAAGTGATGCTTGTCGAATCCCTTGGATTCAACCTAATGTCAGTCTCAATGCTTTGTGATCTAGATATGATTGCCATCTTTGGCAAATTTCGCTGTCTTGTGCTAATGTCCTCTAACAAAACCAAGGTCTTCGAAGGTCTTCGAAGAGGTGACTTGTACATGGTAGATTTCTCTGCAGGACCATAGATGGCCACATGCCTCCTAGCAAAAGCTTCTGAATGCTGGGTTCGGCATCGATGGCTAGGACATGCTGGCATGAGGAACTTGCACACCCTTGTGATTTGGAAGAATCATATCATTGGAATCGAGGGCGTCAGGTTCAAGAGGGATCATCTGTGTGGTGCATGCGAAGCCAGGAAGATGACTAGGGCGAAACATCCCTCGAAGACAATCATGATGACCTCTCATCCCTTTGAGCTGCTACACATGGACTTATTTGGCCCTACTCATTATTCCACTCATACCACTACTACACACTTATATGGCTTCATGGTTGTTGATGATTACTCTCGATATAACTGGGTGCACATAATCCTGTATAAGAGTGAAGTGCAGGATGTCTTCAGGCGGTTCGCCAACCGTGCGATGACCAACTATAGTGTCAAGATCAAGCACATCAGGAGTGACAATGGCACCGAGTTCAGGAACACTGGACTCGACACCTATCGTGATGTTCTTGGCATCACTCATGAGCTATCTGCTCCATATACCCCGCAGCAGAATGGCATCATGGAGCGCAAGAACAGGACTCTTATTGAGATGGCACGCACTATGCTTGATGAATACAAGACACCATGCAAGTGGTGGCCTGAAGCTATTGTCACTGCCTGCCACATCATCAACAGGGTATATCTTTACAAGTTCTTCAAGAAAACATCCTATGAACTAATCACTGGTAAGAAGCCAAATGTAAGTTATTTCAAAGTCTTTGGTGCAAGGTGTTGGATAAAGGATCCACATCACACTTCCAAATTTGCACCGAAAGCGCATGAGGGCTTTATGCTTGGCTATGGAAAGGATTCGCACACCTACAGAGTCTTCAACATCTTTCACAATAAAGTTGTTGAAACTGTAGATGTGCGGTTCGATGAGACTAACGGCTCACAAAGAGAGCATCTGCCACCTATGCTAGATGAACTACCTCCCAGTGACGTGATCAAGCTTATGGGCACTGGTGACATCATACCTACCGAGGAACAAGGAGATGATGAGATTGTGATACCTGCTCCTGTTCAGCGCGAAGATAATGCTCAGCCTGAAGATAATGCTGAGCCTGATGACAATGCTGCTGACAATGAAGACAATGCTCAGCAACAACAAAGTCTTCATCCTGTTCATCCTCATGTGGCCAATGAAGTTCAGATTGAGAAGATACTTGACAGCATCAATGCACCAGGTCTTCTGACTCGCTTAAAAGCCACTCAATTACCTAACTTTTGTGGGCACTTTGCCTTCGTCTCGATCTCAGAGCCCACCAATGTTGATGAGGCTTTCTTGGAGCCAGAAAGGATTCAAGCTATGCAAGAAGAGCTTCAGCAATTAGAGCTCAACAACGTGTGTGAACTCATCAAGTGCCCTGATCCACGCAAGCACAACATCATTGGCACCATGTGGATCTACCGCAACAAGCAAGACGAAAATAGCCAAGTCATCAGAAATAAGGCCTGTCTTGTTGCTCAGGGTTACACATAGGTTAAGGGTATTGACTTCGAGGAGACATTTGCTCCTGAAGCTAGGCTCAAAGCCATTCGCATATTGCTTGCTTATTCTAACCTTCATGATATCCTATTATATCAAATGGATGTGAAAAGTGCATTCCTCAGTGGTAAGATTGAGGAAGAAATATTTGTTGCTCAACCTCCAGGGTTTGAATACCCAAAGCATCCTGACAAAGTCTTCAGGCTCAACAAGGCGTTGTATGGCCTCAAGCAAGCACCACGACCATGGTATGACACACTCAAGGATTTTCTGAAGAGCAAAGGCTTCAAACCTGGTTCACTCGATCCCACTCTTTTCACTAAATCATATGATGGTGAACTATTTGTTTGTCAAATCTATGTGGACGATATTATCTTTGGCTGCACAAACAAACATTACAATGATGAGTATAGTCACATGATGCAAGAGCAATATCAGATGTCCATGATGGGAGAGCTAAAATTCTTCCTAGGTCTTCAAATTCGTCAGCAACGCAATGGCATCTTCATGTCCCAGGAGAAGTACCTCAAGGATTGTCTGAAGAAGTTTGGCATGCAAGATTGCAAAGGCCTCAGAAGGCCAATGCCAACCAATGGCCACCTCGACTCTGAGAAAAATGGTAAAGATTTCGACCAAAAGGTATACCGTTCCATCATTGGCTCTTTATTGTACCTATGTACATCTAGGCCAGATATAATGCTTAGCATTTGCATGTGTGCCCGTTTCCAAGCGGCATTCATACACTTATAGCTCTAGTACATCCGTTGCATGGCAATCCCTACTCCTCGCATTGATATCGATTGAAAGGCCTCTCCATTGCCTAACGATCCGCCGACTTGATGCGAGACTTTCTCAATTTTTTGTCTTCCCTTATAAACCCCAACCATCATTCTCTTTGCCATCCAAAGTGCTAAGTCCATGGCTCATGCTCAGGTATTGAGTGGAGTTGAAAATGCTGAAGAGAGAAAAAGTATGATATAATTGCTTGGTTTGGCACCGGGGTGTTCATGATTTATACTTTGTGCTAGGAAGACCGAGTTATGCCATGCTTACATGATTAAATGAGTAGGAATAACGTTTTTTGCATTGTTTATTTTGAAAACTGATGATTATTTTCTAGCATTCTTTTATATTATAGTTTCGATATCTATTAAGTCATCGCTTCCCAACATTCATACCCAAAGGAATCACATGATTAAGACATGTTAGGTAGTATTTCACATCAAAAAATTGGTTTTTATCATTTACCTACTCGAGGACGAGCAGGAATTAAGCTTGGGGATGGAGATACGTCTCCAACGTATCTATAATTTTTAATTGTTTCATGCTATTATATTATCAATCTTGTATGCTTTATATGCCATTTTATATCAATTTTTGGGAACTAACCTGTTAACTTAGTGTGCAGTGCTAGTTCCTGTTGTCTGCTTGTTTTTGGTTCTCCAGAAAATCAATACCAAACGAAGTCTAAACACGATGAAACGTTTTGATGATTTTTTCTGGACAAGAAGACACCCTGGAAGCTTTCGGAGGAGGCCAGAAGACGTACGAGGGAGCAACAAGGTAGGGGGCGCGCCCTGGGGGCTAGGGCGTGCCCTGGTGCCTTGTGGCCCCCTGTTGCTCCGTTTAACCTAATTCCAGAGCTATAAATTCCCACATTCCAGAAACCCCCAAGGGAAGTCCCGAAACAATTCTTCCACCACCGCAAGCCTTTGTTCTTCTGCGATCCCATTTGGAGGCTTTTTTGGGTACCCTGCCGGAGGGGGAATCCATCACGGAGGCCATCTTCATCAATCTTGCTGCCTCCTTGATGATGTGTGAGTAGTTCCCATAGGACCTACGGGTCCATAGCAATAGCTAGATCTCTCTCTCTCTCTCTCTCTCTCTTGATCTTCAATACAATGATCTCATATGAGATCAATCCGATGTTAACTTTTGCGGTGTGTTTCTTGGGATCCGATGAATTGTGGGTTTATGATCAGATTATTCATTGAAAGTATTTGAGTCTTTTCTGAGATTTATCTATGTGTGATTTTATAGCCTTGTATTTCTCTCCGATCTATCTATCTCTTTTGGCCAATTTGATTGATTTATCTTCAGTGGGAGAGGTGCTTGGTAGTAGGTTCAAGCTTGCAGTGTCCTTACTCTGTGACAGAAGGAGTTGTAAGGTACGTATTTGTATTGTTAATACGAAGGGTAAAATGACGGGGTTCAAACATATTATTTGGTGTTACTTTGTATACATTTTGTCAGCATGCTTCAAGCATTACTCTGTTTGTTTTGAACTTAATACTTGGAGATGCATACTGGATAGCGGTCTTGGGGTGGAGTAATAGTAGTAGATGCAGATGGATGTCGGTCTACTTGTCTCAGACATGTATTGATCATGCAATGAAGAATCATCATAACTATGCGCTATTCTATCAATTGCCCAACAGTAATTTCTTTACCCACCGTTGCTGTTCTCATGAGAGAGATGCCTCTAGTAAACGCTATGGCCCCAGGTCCATTCACTTTATATTTACTAAAACACTAAAAATATTTGATGCAATTTATTTAATTTTATTTCTCTTTTTAATTTATTTATCTACCACTATCAGATTTAATCCTTGCAATTAACAAGTACAAGGGGATTGACAACCCTCCTGCCCACGTTGGGTGCAAGTATTTGCTTTTTGTGTGTGCAGGTACTACTTACATTTGTTTGCGTGGTCTCTCCTACTGGTTCAATAACCTTGGTTCTTAACTGAGGGAAATACTATCTGCTACTATGCTACATCACCCTTCCTCTTCTATAACAGAGGCTTGCGGTGGCGATAAAATTGTTTCGGGTCTCGCTCTGGGGGTTTCTGGAATTTAGGGAATTTATAGTGCTGGAATTAGGTCAAACGAAGGCCTGTGGGTCCCACAAGCTCAGGTGGCGCGCCCCCCTGGCGGCGCGCCCCTTGAGCTTGTGGCCCACCAGCAGGTCTTCTGCCCTTCCACCGAAGCTTCTAGGGTCTCTTCTGGTCCATAAAAAATCACCGTAAAGTTTTATCGTGTTTGGACTTCGTTTGGTATGGTTTTTCTGTGAAACAAAGAAATAGGCAAAAAAACAGGAACTGACACTGGGCACTGAGTTAATAGGTTAGTTTCCAAAAATGATAGAAAATGGCATATAAAGCATACAAGATTGGTAATATAATAGCATGAAACAATAAAAAATTATAAATACGTTGGAGACGTATCAAATGCCTATATAATGATTATGCCTTGGATGATCTTCATAACTATGCGCAATTCTGTCAATTGCCCAACAGTAATTTATTTATTCTTTGCTATTCTGCTTTCGAGAGAGATGCCTCTAGTGAACCAATGGCCCCCGGGTCCATTGTCCATATATTTACAAGTTCTTACAATTGCTATCATTATCCTAGTTACTATTATCCTTTGTTATCATTACTATTATTTGCTTTTAACCTTGTGCCTAGCAAGAACAATGGGAGTGACGATCCCCTTGCCTTTGTTGGGTGCAAGCAATTATTTTATTTGTGTGCAGGTGTTGCTAACGTTGTTCGTGTGTTGCCTCCTATTGGTTTGATAAACTTTGGTTCTTAATTGAGAGAAATACTTTATGTTGCTGTGCTACATCAACCTTCCTCTTCAGTGAAATCCAACAACTCATGCGGGTGTAGCAGAAGAATTTCTGATGCCGTTGCCGGGGAGGCTTCATCTAACAAATCAGGTGCCTTCGCACAAACATTTTCTTTTTGATTGTTTTTATTTTCTTGCCTTTTGCCTTTTTATTTACCTTCTATTTCTCCTCTTTAAAAATAAAAAGTACCAAAAATACTGTCGGTACCGTGAGTAGCTGGTTCACAGAATCAACTCCGCACGGGCCACAAATAGTCCCTCCTGACCGGGAGATAAAACACCTAAAGAGGAGTTTCAATGAGGGGCTCCATGGTGGAATGCAGATCTTTCCATGGTGGAATGCAGATCTTTGTCGAGACCTTCGGCATCATCATACAAGATTAGTTCCAAGACCCTTCGGCGATACGCCTGAGGTTGCAAAAGCGTCCGAGAACGAAGTTGCCTGGCAATGACTATTCCAACCGACTCCTAGAGGGCTTAGGCCACGGTGCTCCACGCGTGGCATGCAATTTCTGTCCTTACAGACCTTTTGTGACATCTTGCAAGCAGGCTGCCTGGGCGGTGCAATTACAGCGATGCGGAGGTCGAGTCACCCCTCCCACCTACCGCAGGGAGGATACTTGCACCAACGCGTGGCGTAACAAGATCAAGTCACCACTTTGAGCGGCGGTGAAAAAACGGTCGTTCGTTCCCGGGAGCCGCAAGACGATGACACTTCATCGTGCATTTAATGCACGCACCTACCTTATCAAGCGAGGTATTATCCTTAGTAGCGAAGCAACTGTGGTACCCCTTGAACTATAAAAGAAGGACCAAGCTACTGAGAAAAGGGTTGGACACTTGATAGAATACTGGTAGGAGCACACTACTCTCTCCGTGCCCGGAAATGATTTATATCTCACTGTCCACCAAACAAACCACACACAAAGCAGGACTAGGGTGTTACATAATCCTACGGCCCGTACCTGGGTAGATCGTTGTGTCTTTTCGTGCATTCCTTGTTGAGATAGATCCACACATTGCGCCCCGTCTACTAATCGGCAAGGGACGTCTTCAGTCCTTGGTGTCTCGCGTGTGTTTTGCACACACGCGACGACATTTGGCACACCAGGTAGGGGGCGCTCATGCGGATCTACGTCAACGACGCTGCTGATGTCTGCTACGACGTTTACATCGTCGCCACCTTCATCGACCTCTTCATCACTTCGCGGTCAAGATGGCGCCTCCCAAATCCCACAATGCTGCCAAGGGCAAGGGCTCCAAGGCTCAAGCTCCACCCCAACCTCAAGCCGAAGAAGACCCTGTGGTCCAAGGCACCCAGAACCTCGGATCCTGGGGTCGACAGGCGGCAGGGAGTAAAAGCGTGGCAGCCGTAAGCCATCCTTCCCACGCCGGCACCATGGGAAGAAATCGCTCCCCCGCTCGTGCCGACGGGCAGACCTCGCGGCCCCCAAGGGCTGCTGGGGATGTTGTGCGACATGCACAAGACCCCGGCCCTAACGGACCTACAGCCCGTACCTCCGAGCATCCTTCTAGAGCCACGGATGAGCACCAGCGCCGTCCCACTCCACGGGACAACCCTGCATCTCAGCGCGACGGCGATGCTGTTCCGTCAGGCAACCGTGCTGGGGGTACCAGACTATGTTGGGCCTACGACGGGGTTAATTCCCCCGCCAAGGCACTTGCCCGGGCACGGCGGTTGCTCGGCTTCCCTCCCAAAGCCAGCTGAATGGATGCTTGGAGGGCCACCATCCAGAGCTTGGTCGAATACGCCGACCAGAGGGAGCGTGGCGGTGCGTCCATGCGCCACCAGCTTACTGCCCCCGTCAACAATGACGGCCATCGGAGTCAGCGACATGCGACATCAGCACAATCCCCACGGCGCATGGCTCACACGAGGCCATGTGGTGACCATGAGCACCCGGTGTCGGTGGCGTCATCTCTGCCAAGGCGTCATCAGGACCAGCATCAGACGCTCAGGGATCAACAAGGCCAAGATGCGCGCACTCACATCGAAAGACGTCGAGAAACTCGTCGGTAGTCTGATGCACGCGCGGATCTTGAAGATGCGGAGTGCTCTGACGAGGACATGGACAACTTGCCTTACGGGGCAGGTTGTGCCGCGTTCACACCAGAGCTACGCCGCGTCCACTATCGGAACAGGGGCCAGTGCCGACGGCCATATATATGCCGACGGCCCCCGTCGACCTACTCCAGGATATGCCGACAGCCGGATCCAGGCCGTCGGCGTACAAAGGCCGTCGGGCTATCCCGACCTATGCCGACGGCCCCCGTCGGCACAGATAAGCCGTCGGCTTAGCCCAGCCTATGCCTACAGCGGCCGTCGGCATACATGAGCCGTCGTCATAGTTGCGGGCCCGGCGGGCCCGCACGTGACGGGCGGCTAATGGCGTCCGATCTATGCCGACGGCCTCGACGGGCGGCCGACGGCATAGAGGCGCGTGCCACATCATCGATCCGAGGAGCACCGACCATCATCTATGCCGACGGCTGCCGTCGGCATAGATGCCACGTCATCGATCCGCGGCGCGCCGTCCATCTGCCCCTGGCCTCAGCTATGGCGACGGCTTTGCCGTCGACATAGTTTTTTTTTTTTGCTTTTCATATAGAATTTTTTTGTTCTTTTACATAATATTATTTAATTAACTTACATGTAGCATGTGTTAATATAAGTCTAAATACCTTACTTTTCGATTATATACGGAGGCCGACATGTGGAGGGGGGAAACAGCCGCATCAGGGCTATACGGAGGGGACGTTACTCCTAAGTGTTTATATGGGATGACCTACCACAACCGGATGGTGTGGTGGCATAACTGAAGAGGCGGCACGCGTCTCCGTGGTGTGGCCCCCCTCACGGACGGCGCCGCCGCCGGCACCTTGGAGGGGGGGAAACGGACGCGTTGGGTCGGGTCTACACGGAGGGGATATTGCGTGAGTTTGGCCCGGATGTTGCTCCCAGGTGCCCTATGGGCTGACCTAACACAACCGGGTGAGAGGTCCACTGGTCAAAGCCCGTCCGTGGGAAGTCAAAGGGCTAGATCTCGTGGTCAACCGCTCTAGGGTTAGGCGGGACGGGGGCCCTGAGGGGTAGCAATGCCACCGGAGCGTCGCACCGCCCCTCACACATGCGGGGGGGGGGGGGGGGGGGGGTGGCATGTCTGAGAGCGGGCACCCTCTCCGGGGTGTGGCCCCCCTCACGGACGGCGCCGCCGCCAGCACCTGAGCGGGGAAACGGACGCGTCGGGTCTACACGGAGGGGATGTTGCTGTGGGTTTGGCCCGGATGTTGCTCCCAGGTGTCCCTATGGGCTGACCTAACACAACCGGTGTAGAGGTCCACTGGTCAAAGTCCGTCTGGGAAGTCAAACGCTAGATCTCGTGGTCAACCGCCCAGGGTAAGACGGGACGGGCCCTCATACATGCGGGGGGGGGGTGTGGTGGCATGTCTGAAGAGGCGGCACGCATCTCCGGGTGTGGGCCCCCCTCACGGACGATGCCGCCGCCGGCACCGGGGGGGGAAACGGACGCGTCGGGTCTACACGGAGGGATGTTGCTGTGGGTTTGGCCTGGATGTTGCTCCCAGTTTCCCTATGGGCTGACCTAACACAACGGGTGGAGAGGTCCACTCGTCAAAGCCCGTCCGTGGGAAGTCAAAGGGCTAGATCTCGTGGTCAACCCCGCTCAAGGTTTACCCGGGACGGGGGCCCTGGGGGCGTAGCAATGCTACCCGAGAGTCGCACCTGGCCCTCATACATGCGGGGTTGTGGTGGCATGTCTGAAGAGGCAGCACGCCTCTCCGGGTGGTGGCCCCCCTCACGGACGCGCCGCCCGCCCCACCTGGAGGGGGGAAACGGACGCGCCGGGTCTACACGGAGGGATGTTGCCGTGGGTTTGGCCCGGATGTTGCTCCCAGGTGTTCCTATTGGCTGACCTAACACAACCGGGTGGAGAGGTCCACTGGTCAAAGCCCGTCCGTGGGAAGACAAAGGGGTAGATCTCGTGGTCAACCGCTCCAAGGTTAGGCGGGACGGGGACCCTGGGAAGGTAGCAATGCCACCGGAGCGTCGCACCGGCCTCATACATGCGTGGGGGTGTGGTGGCATGTCTTAGAGGGCGGCACGCGTCTCCGGGGTGTGGCCCGCCTCACGGACGGCGCCGCCGCCGGCACCTGGGAGGGAAAACGGACGCGTCGGGTCTACACGGGGGATGTTGCTGTGGGTTTGGCTTGGATGTTGCTCCCAGGTGCTTTATTGGGCGGACCTAACACAACCGGGTGGAGAGGTCCACTGGTCAAAGCCCGTCCGTGGGAAGTCAAGGGCTAGATCTCGTGGTTAACCGCTATAGGGTTAGGCGGGACGGGGGCCCTGGGGGGTAACAATGCCACGGAGCGTCGCACTTGGGCCCTCATACATGCGGGGGGGGGGTGTGGTGGCATGTCTGAGAGGCGGCACGCGTCTCCGGGGTGTGGCCCCCTCACGGACGGCGCCGCCGCCGGCACCTGGAGGGGGGAAACGGACGCGTCGGGTCTACACGGAGGGGATGTTGCTGTGGGTTTGTTCCGGATGCTGCTCCCAAGTGTCATTAAGGGCTGACCTAACACAGCCGGGTGGAGTGGTCCACTGGTCAAATCCCGTCCGTAGGAAGTCAAAGGGCTAGATCTCGTGGTCAAACGCTCCAGGGTTAGGCGGGATGGGGGCCCTGGGGGGTAGCAATGCCACCGGAGCGTCGCACTGGGCCCTCATACAAGCGGGGGGGGTGTGGTGGCATGTCCGAAGAGGCGGCACGCACTCCGGGTGTGGCCCCCCTCACGGACGGCGCCACCGCCGGCACCTGATGGGGAAACGGACGCGTCGGGTCTACACGAGGGGATGTTGCTTGTGGGTTTGGCCCGATGTTGCTCCCAGGTTGCCCTATGGGCTGACCTAACACAACCGGGTGAGAGGTCCACTGGTCAAAGCCCGTCGGGGAAGTCAAAGGCTAGATCTCGTGGTCAACCGCTCCAGGGTTAGGCAGGACGGGGCCCTGGGGGTAGCAATGAACACGAGCGTCGTACCGGGCCCTCATACATGCGGGGCGGGTGTGGATGCATGTCTCAAGAGGTGGCAACGCGTCTCCGGGTGTGGCCCCCCTCACGGACGGCGCCCACCGCCCGGCACCTGGAGGGGGGAAACGGACGCGTTGGGTCTACACGGAGGGGATGTTTGCTGTGGTTTGGCCCGGATGTTGCTCCCAGGTGTCCCTATGGGCTGACCTAACACAACTGGGTGGAGAGGTCCACTGGTCAAAGCCCGTCTTTGGGAAGTCAAAGGGCTAGATCTCGTGGTCAACTGCTCTAGGGTTAGGCGGACGGGGGCCCTATTGGGGTAGCAATGCCACCAAAGCATCGCACCGAGCCATCATCACATGCGGGCGGTGTGGTGGAATGTCTGAAGAGGTGGCACGCATCTCCGGGGTGTGGCCCCCTCAAGGACGATGCCGCCGCCGGCACTGGAGGGGGGGAACGACGCGTCGGGTCTACACGAAGGGGATGTTGCTGTGGGTTTTGGCATGTATGTGCTCCCAGGTGTCACTATGGGCTGACCTAACACAACCGGTGGAGAGGTCCACTGGTCAAAGCCCGTCCGTGGGAAGACAAAATGCTAGATCTCGTGATCAACCGCTCCAGGGTTAGGCGGGACGGGGGCCCTGGGGGGGTAGCAATGCTACCGGAGCGTCGCACGGGCCCTCATCATGCGGGGGGGGGGGGGGGGGGGTTTGGTGGCATGTCTGAAGAGGTGGATGCTCTCCGTGGTGTGGACCCACTCACGAACGCGCCGCCGCCGGCACCTGAGGGGGGAAACGAACGCGTCGGGTCTGGACGGAGGGGATGTTGCTGTGGGTTTGGCCCGGATGTGGCTCCCAGGTGTCCCTTGGGCTGACCTAACACAACCGGTGGAGAGGTCCACTGGTCAAAGCCCATCCGTGGGAAGACAAGGGCTAGATCTCGTGGTCAACCGCTCCAGGGTTGGCGGGAGGCGGGGCCCTGGGAAGGTAGCAATGCCACCGGAGTGTCGCACCGGCCCTCATACATGCGGGAGGGTTGTGGTGGCATGTCTGAAGAGCGGCACGCGTCTCTGGGGTGGGCCCCCCTTACGGACGGCGCCGCCACCCGGCACCTGAGAGGGGAAACGGAAGCGCCGGGTCTACACGGAGGGGATGTTGCTGTGGTTTGGCCCGGATGTTGCTCCCATGTGTCCCTATGGGTTGACATAACACAGCCGGGTGAGAGGTCCACTGTCAAAGCCCTTCCGTGGACGTCAAAGGGCTAAGTCTCGTGGTCAACCGCTCCAGGGTTAGGCGGACGGGGGCCCTGGGGGGTAGCAATGCCACTGGACGTCGCACTGGGACCTCATACATGCGGGGGGGGGTGCCTTGTCTAAGAGGCGGCACGCGTCTCCGGGGTGTGGCCCCCCCCCGGATGGCGCCGCCGCCGGCACCTGTAGGGGGGAAACGGACGCGTCGGGTCTACACGAGGGGAGTTGCTGTGGGTTTGTTCCGGATGTTGCTCCCAGGTGTCCCTATGGCTGACCTAACACAACCGGGGGGAGAGGTCCACTGGTCAAAGCCCGTCCGTGGGAAGTCAAAGGCTAGACTTCCGTGGTCAACCGCTCCAGGGTTAGGCGGGACGGGGGCCCTGGGGGTAACATGCCACCGGAGCTTCGCACCGGGCCCTCATACATGCGGGGGGGTGGTGGGGGCAAGTCCGAAGAGGCGGCACGCGTCTCCGGGTGTGGCCCCCCTCACGACGGCGACCCGCCGGCACTGGAGGGGGGAAACGGACACGTCGGGTCTACACGCAGGGGATGTTGCTGTGGTTTTGGCCCAAATGTTGCTCCCAGGATTCCCTAGGGGCTGACCTGACACAACCAGTGTGAGAGTCCACTGGTCAAAGCCCTTCCGTGGGAAGTCACAGGGCTAATCTCGTGGTCACCACTCCGGGTTAGGCGGGACGGGGGGGCCCTGGGGTAGCAATGCCAACGGTGCATCGCACCGGGCCCCATACAGCAGGGCGGTTGTGGTTGCATGTCTGACGAGGCGGCACGCGTCTCCGGGGTGTGGCCCCCCTCACGACGGCGCCGCCGCCGCACCTGGAAGGGGGAAACGGACGCGTCGGTTACACGGGGGATTTGCTGTGGGTTTGGCCCGATTGTTGCTCCCAGGTGTCACTATGGGCTGACCTACCACAACCGGGTGGAGAGGTCCACTGGTCAAAGCCCGTCCGTGGGAAGTCAAAGGGCTAGATCTCGTGGTCAACCGCTCCAGGGTTAGGCGGGACGGGGGCCCGGGGGGCGTAGCAATGCTACCGGAGTGTCGAACCGGGCCCTCATACATGCGGGGGGAGGGGGGTGTGGTGGCATGTCTGAAGAGGCGGCACGCGTCTCCGGGTTTGTGCCCCCCTCACGGACGGGCCGCCGCCGGCACCAGGTGGGGGGAAAAACGGAGCGTCGGGTCTGCACGGAGGGGATGTTGCTGTGGGTTTTGGCCGGATGTTGCTCCCAGGTGTCCCTATGGGCTGACCTAACACAACTGGGTGGAGAGGTCCACTGGTCAAAGCCCGTCCGTGGGAAGACAAAGGGCTAGATCTCGTGGTCAACCGCTCCAAGGTTAGGCGGGACGGGGGCCATGGGAAGGTAGCAATGCCACTGGAGCATCGCACCGGGCCCTCATACATGCGGGAGGGGGTGTGGTGGCATGTCTAAGATGGGCACGCGTCTCCGGGGTATGGCCTCCTCACGGACGGCGCCGCCCCGGCACCTGGAGGGTGGAAACGGACGCGTCGGGTCTACATGGAGGGGATGCTGCTGTGGTTTTGGCCCGGATGTTGCTCCCAGATGTCCCTATGGGCTGACCTAACATAGCCGGGTGGAGAGGTCCACTGGTCAAATCCCGTCCGTGGGAAGTCAAAGGGCTAGATGGGCCCTGGGGGGTACAATGCCACGGAGCGTCGCACCGGGCCCCTCATACATGCGGGGGGTGTGGTGGCATGTCTGAAGAGGCGGCACGCGTCTCCGGGTTGTGGCCTCCCTCACGGACGGCCCCCGCCGCCGGCAACTGATTGGGGAAACGGACGCGTCGGGTCTACACGGAGGGGATGTTGATGTGGGTTTGTACCGGATGTTGCTCCCAGTGCCCCTATGGGCTGACCTAACACAGCCGGGTGGAGAGGTCCACTGGTCAAAGCCCGTCCATGGGAAGTCAAAGGGCTAGATCTCGTGGTCAACCGCTCTAGGGTTAGGCGGGAGGCGGGGGCCCTGTGGGTAGCAATGCACCGGAGCGTCCACCAGGCCCTCATACATGCGGGGGGTGTGGTGGCATGTCCGAAGAGGCCCACGTCTCCGGGGTGTGGCCCCCCTCACGGACGGCGCCGCCGCCGGCACCTGGAGGGGGAAACGGACGCACGGTCTACACGCAGGGGATGTTGCTGTGGGTTTGGCCCGAATGTTACTCCCAGGTTTCCCTATGGGCTGACCTAACACAACCGGGTGGAGAGTCCACTGGTCAAAGCCCGTCCGTGGGAAGTCAAAGGGCTAGATCTCGTGGTCAACCGCTCCAGGGTTACGGACGGGGGCCCCTGGGGGTAGCAATGCCACCGGAGCGTCACACGGGCCCTCATCATGGAGGGGGGTGTGCGGTGGTGCATGTCTAAAGAGCGGCACGCGTCTCCGGGGTGTGGCCCCCTCATGACCCCGCCACCGCACCTGGAGGGGGGAAACGGACGCGTCGGTGTACACGGAGGGGATGTATCTGTGGGTTTGGCCCGGATGTTGCTCCCAGGTGTCCCTATGGGCTGACCTAACACAACCGGGTGGAGAGGTCCACTGGTCAAAGCCCGTCCGTGGAAGTCAAAGGGCTAGATCTCGTGGTCACCTCTCCGGGTTAGCGGGGACGGGGGCCCTGCGGGGGTAGCATTGCCACCGAGGCATCGGCACCGGGCCCTCATACATGCGGGGGTTGGTGGCATGTCTAGAGAGGCGGCACGCGTCTCCGGGTATGGCCCCCCTCACGGACGGCGCCGCGCCGGCACCTGAGGGGGAAATGGACGCGTCGGGTCTACACGGAGGGATGTTGCTGTGGGTTTGTTCCGGATGTTGCTCGCAGTGGTCCCTATGGGCTGACCTAACACAACCGGGTGGAGTGTCCACTGGTCAAAGTTCGTCCTGGAAGTCAAATGGCTAGATCTCGTGGTCACCCGCTCCAGGGGTAGGCGGGACGGGGCCCTGGGGGGTAGCAATGCCACCGGAGCGTCGCACCGGCCCTCATACATGCGGGGGGGTGTGGTGGCATGTCCGAGAGGCGGCACGCATCTCCGGGAGTTATATGTTTGGTCCAAATGATAGGCATACAAGGGTGGTATAATAAAAACTAGCATGTAGATCACTGAATATATACATTTGATTAATGTTATTGAGATTATGATAGGAAGGTTTACTATTTGATAATCATTGGTTAGTAAAAAATATCGATGCTAAGGTTCATGATGTCCTATTCATTAAATTGTCGGTAATGGCTGGCCAGGAAGTTGGAGCGTAATTTAACCTAGACTATCGTCAACCCGTGCCTTCGAACGGGCTAGTACAAAATGGTAGAAAAGCTTATAAATGTGCCTTTGAAGTAGCAGTTATACTCGTGATTTTTATAGGCATATTCTGTCAATACTTACTCTATTGTACAATATATATATGCTTAGAAATGTGTTTTTGTATTCTATATCTCTCTTTTTCTTTAGTTTCTGTTTGTAAAGCATTACTCTATTGCTTCGCCTATGAACAATTGGATTTGTTAGAATCTTCTTGGGATCGCTGCATGCAACATTTGAATGCATATTTCTTCTAGTATTACTATTTTGAAACATGATCTATCTTTTCATACTGCATATAGAATTTTATTGCAAGCATTACTCAATGATGAGTCTTGCTTCGTCTATGACAGTAGAGCTATTAGAATCTATTTGGATTCCACTTTTTCTGGTATAGTCATCTAAAGATTCAATATTTATCATATTCTATAGGAAATTAATTGTAAAAATTGATGTAAACTGTCATGTAGTACACACATAACTTCCATTTAAATATTTGGTCTTAGATCTCTGTTGTCTAAATAAATGTTTGATTTGTTCTTGGTCTTTTTCTTTCTTGTCTATTTCTATTGTTAGTGTAGTAAATAGAGAGCAAAGAGGGAATTGTATTTCTTCTGTACTTTTGAAATACCTCTATATATCAATGTGAAGATTCTCTCTATGAGTGTTACATAAAAAAATTGTATGGACAAATCAAGGAGATTATATATTTTTCACATATCTACCATCCTCAAAAATCATCATGCCTGGTTAAAATTGAGGGAATTTTGTGTTCTGTATTCAAGTAGACAAAATATAAAATAGTGCTGTTTAAATTCTACTTGTACCTTGCACCCGAACACCTACTATATGCTTTCCAAGTCCTGTATGGTTGCGCCACTGGATGCTTGATCATCAACCTTTCTTCTCTCTCTCCTTTTGAAATAAAACTAAAGTCATGAAGATAATGGACAACTTAAATAAAAAGGTGAAAAAAGATTTCTCTACAGGAAACTTGCAGCAGGGTACGCCATAGCTGCAGTTGGATCTCAAAGTTAAGGTGCTTAAGGAATGAATTCAATCTGCTAACAAAAGGCAGCTGCATGGGTGCGCCATGGACAGTAGATTAGTGAGACGACTGATTGATATTCTTGCGGACTTCTGTCGTTAGCGCATAATAATGATTATAAGTTGGAACATGTTGCCTCTTAAATTGAAAGAAATCTGTCCTCAATGCACACTGCCAGGACCGGCCCATTAAAGCCCAAGGAAGGGAATGCCAAAGCACGAAAATAATATGTACCTAGAAAACACATTAATTTCCTTCTTTTTTCATTCAATTGAATGCCGTTTGTAGCTGATTTGAAATGAACTTAAATAAACTGTGCGAAAGAAGGGAATACAGTCACCTTATGTCATAGTAAGCGTGCACGTGCAACGCACGTATAATCGTATAAAGATTTCCTGAGTCATCATACTTATTTTTGAATCTTAATTGGGAACAATTCCCCTCGACGGCTGATTTTGTGGCTCCCGTTCGCCGCCCCGTCGCTTCGCACAACACATTCCCTTTTGACACGCCCCTGGCTCTTGATGTTTTTCTTTGGCAACTTCTGCAACACCACCAATTTTGCAGAAGTTTCTCCCCATAACATCAGCTATGTTGCAAAAAGGTGAAGATGAATTATTTTTTTTGCAACAAAACCGCTACAAAAAAAATCTGCAACAAAACCTGAGTTGCAAAAAATTATGCGACAACACAAAACCCGAGTTGCAAAAAATTCTGCAACAAGAACTTTACTACAGAAATTTTCTGCAACAGAACTATTTGCAACACGTGCACGCCCCATTTTAATTTGAACTAAATGTAGCTTTTGCAGATAATTTTTTTTCCATATGAGCACCATATCTCAATGGACTTCTCAACCATAAAGACTTAGAAAAACACATCACTACATACAACAGTACCTTGCCAGTTTTGTCCCACAGCACTGAACTTTAAGTAACACACACATAGACATTCTTGGTCATCGGCTCTGGATCCATATACAACAAAATGTGAAACATTGAGCGTATTTGATCTATTATCATAAACACATCCTTTACGGAAGCAACAAATCATGCATATTAACTTTCATATATACCATTATTTCCCCTTATATCTTAAGCTAATCATATCTTCGTTGATGCTAGCGCCTTCAGTTGTAAACCACTAAATTAGGAACCGTCAAAGTATCAATAAATAGGGTACACAATTAACCTTGCAAATGCATCTCCTGATCAACAATCTATGATACAGTGTTACCATGACTTTGTGTAAATCAAACAAAAATACCACACAATGATATCTTAAATATAGAAAAAAAACTAATCGTGAAGCTCCCCATGCCCTACACCCATCAATCACCTCAAGTCCTTGTAAGGCAGAAAAATACAGTAAAAACATCAAAATGAAATGAAAATAGAATAACTGAAAGTAGCATTCAACTGTGGTGAGACCTTGTACCTCCTGCACAAAGAGGAGATGTAAATCTGAAGAAGAAATGCCAAACACATTAGATGGTAAGAAAACAATAAATAATTGTATATTTCACATATACTGTTGTAGCCTCGAACATTTTATCCCTCAGGATGGAGTAGAATTAAGCCTAGCGAAAATGTGTAATGTATCAAAGCCATAGTTCCCAAGCTCATGCAGCTGTGCACTATACACTCATCCACATGCAAGCAGCAGCAACAAGCACACACACGATCATCGGCGTTCCAACCAACACGCAGTGGCATCTCCCGCATTATTCACTCGACTTTGTCAGGATAGTAAGATTAGCCTCCTGAATCTGACTCACCCATGGTAAGCACATTTTGGAGGCATAATAACCCCTCATTTAAATGGGGCACACATTCCTTTATATAAATGCTTTAAATAAGCATGTAAGAACAATGAACTATTTCATTCTTGTAGGGATGCAGAGTACAATAGAGGCCACAAAATCAAATATATAGAACACTTAATATATTTTTGCTGAGACAATTAGCAGACAAAATCTGAAGTAATAAGCAATAGAAAATCAGGCATGCAGTACTTAGATATAACAAAAACATTTAGCAAGCTCGGAGGACTCATTCTACTACCCCAATAACAGCAAGTTGAGCTAAACCTGGCAGTACGCACATTGGGCATCTCTACTGACATAATTCATGAAGAGCACATTACAAAGCCCATTAACAGTAAATATCATTGTCAAGCTCAAGCCTGGAATGAAATTCGACAACTCAACTCATCCTAAGAAGACAATTTATTCCGTGACACCAATCATATTACTTAAAAATACACAAATAATTTTAACGATGAGCGTTTTTGTCTATTCTCATAATTTCATATTTTTTAACCCACATACGATAGGTGCAAATTTCGATCTGTAAGAATTTTCTGACTCGCCAACAGATCATCATGCTCAGGATCATCATCATATAGTTTTTTAATGGACCTCCTTGTAGAGCTTTGCGCAGAAAAAACAAACAAACAATAGTTTATTAACTGAATAAAGAGTTAAATGCTTGTTATCTTCAAGCGGCCAGAATGATGTTACCTATCCGAGATGAGTACATATTGAAGTTACTTGATTAGAAAAGAGTACGTATATAATTTACGGATCCGGCTGCTGAATGATAGCATGACGATATCTCATGTACTGATCAATATCTAGAAGCAAGCAGTAAAAAATAAACAATAATAGCTCAATGTTGTGGACAGCAAATTGCATTTTGGAGTATTCATAGAAAAGGATGGGTATTTGCATCTGGTTACCATAGGTGAATGCTGAAACAAAGAACCTGGGAACTGTTGTATCAAGACAGGAGTTTGAAAACTTCTGCGCACCTTCTTTCATATGGATACCATCCAAGTTGTGATTATCATATGCTTTAACCCTTAGAAAGCCCTACAAAGGAGAACCAAGAGACCATCACGTCACATGAGTTAAAAACTGAATGTTGTTACCTTGTTGAGAACATGTACCTTTAGGTCTGTAGGGAGATAATTATCCCACAACTATTCCAACAACATACAGTTACGCATACATCTCTTCACCTACGAAGAAGGAATTATGAACAGCCACCCCATTATTTCAAATCTTCTCAAAGAAATCACTACAGAATAACTTATCACCAGTTTCAGCAGAACTAATAGCCACATTTTTGAAATTCTCGAGGGGTATGGTCCTGTCGCTGCAAAATCTTGCATGGTTTGCAAAAAAGCTGAATAATCATCGTCGCTCATGTAAGGGTAGCCTGCAGTCATGAGGTAAATCCAATATCAAGGTTAGCAACCACATGTCAACACAAGGAGCAACCATGAGAACTTTTTTCAGCCCCTTCTGTCTGGAAAGAAAATCCATTAGTTTTTGTAGAAGTGGATTGACAACAAGGGCTTTGACTCAGCATCTACATTGCCATTGCCTTCGACGGGGCTACGACCTTCAGTAAAGTTCAGGAAGCTCTGTTTAACTATAGCCCAGCCCTGGGATATTTTCAATGCCGCCTCTATGCAGTTTTCAGGGCAGATGTTCCTTTTTTCAGCATCAAGGTCAGCACTACATTTGGGAATTGTATTATGTGATCAACAAGGCAACCATAACCGACATCTGTAGAGACACACTTATTCAGACATACATACCTGTTTTTTTCAAATCTCGGTCATGGGTCTTGATGAAGTCCTGGTACACATTGCTGGGGAGGGTTGTATATCTCTCCAGCAACATTCTTACCTTTCACAAAGGGGGCAAAAGAATATAGGTCCTGACAAACTCCATCTGCTTGATACCTTGAATGCCTGGCGGAAGCGGGAAGAGGTCCGCCCACGCGCACCAGGCTTTGCCGTCCTATTGCGGTTGGCGAGCCGGACCCTCCCGGCGGACTTGTTTGGTGTCGGAAACGCTGGAGAAGAACTGCCACCGAAGTCGCCGCAAACCGCAACCGCCGCCACCGGCCCCAGATCCAGTCGCCTCCGCATCTTCCCAGCACCGACAGAAGACGCCGTGTCCTCCCCGGGCTCTCCGTCGCCTCGCTCTGCCGCAAGCCCGTCGCCGCCATCTCCTTGGATGGATCCGGCGAGATCCGCCGCCGACACCGGATCGCCCATCCCCGACCGCCTCGAGCCACGTGAACCCGCACTCCCGCACGGCCCCCCCCCCAGCTGTCCGCGGACTCTGCGCTTAAGGAGAGGCTGGTGTGCATTAGGCGGTGCCGAGTGGAGGACCACCGGACGGCGAGCCGCTCCCAAGGACGCAGCTGGGCGCCTACCTTGTAAGCGCCCTGCAATCTTTTAGATGATCCACGATGAGGCCTTCGTGTGCGTGTGTTCGAGTTTAGAGCAGCAGGAGGCAGGATATGCTCATTGGAGGGGGGAAACGGACGCGTTGGGTCGGGTCTACACGGAGGGGATATTGCGTGTGAGTTTGGCCCGGATGTTGCTCCCGGTCCCTATGGCTGACCTAACACACCGGGTGGAGAGGTCCACTGGTCAAGCCCGTCCGTGGGAAGTCAAAGGGCTAGATCTCGTTGGTCAACCGCTTCTAGGGTTAGGCGGGACGGGGGCCCTGAGGGGTAGCAATGCCACCGAGCTCGCACCGGGCCCTCACACATGCGGGGGGGGGGGGGGGGGGGGGTGCATGTCTGAAGAGCGGGCACCCTCTCCGGGGTGTGCCCCCCTCACGGACGGCGCCGCCGCCAGCACCTTGGAGGGGGAAACGGACGCGTCGGGTCTACACGGAGGGGATGTTGCTGTGGGTTTGGCCCGGATGTTGCTCCCAGTGTCCCTATGGGCTGACCTAACACAACCGGGTGAGAGGTCCACTGGTCAAAGTGCCGTCTGGGAAGTCAAAGCGCTAGATCTCGTGGTCAACCGCTCCAGGGTAAGACGGGACGGGCCCTCATACATGCGGGGGGGGGGTGTGGTGGCATGTCTGAAGAGGCGGCACGCATCTCCGGGTGTGGCCCCCCTCACGGACGATGCCGCCGCCGGCACCGGGGGGGGAAACGGACGCGTCGGGTCTACACGGAGGGAATGTTGCTGTGGGTTTGGCCTGGATGTTGCTCCCAGTTTCCCTATGGCTGACCTAACACAACGGGTGGAGAGGTCCACTGTCAAAGCCCGTCCGTGGGAAGTCAAAGGGCTGATCTCGTGGTCAACCACGCTCAAGGTTTAATCCGGGACGGGGGCCCTGGGGCGTAGCAATGCTACCCGAAGTCGCAACCTGGCCCTCATACATGCGGGGTGTGGTGGCAATGTCTGAAGAGGCAGCACGCCTCTCCGGGTGTGGCCCCCCTCACGGACGCGCCGCCGCTCCACCTGGAGGGGGGAAACGGACGCGCCGGGTCTACACGGAGGGATGTTGCCGTGGGTTTGGCCCGGAGTTGCTCCCAGGTGTTCCTAATTGGCTGACCTAACACACCGGGTGGAGAGGGTCCACTGGTCAAAGCCCGTCCGTGGAAGACAACGAGGGTAGATCTCGTGGTCAACCGCTCCAAGTTAGGCGGGACGGGGACCCTGGGAAGGTAGCAATGCCACCGGAGCGTCGCACCGGCCTCTACATGCGTGGGGGTGTGGTGGCATGTCTTAAGGCGGCACGCGTCCTCCGGGGTGTGGCCCGCCTCACGGACGGCGCCGCCGCCGGCCCTGAGGAGTGGAAAACGGACGCGTCGGGTCTACACGGTGGGAGTGCTGTGTGGTTTGGCTTGGATGTTGCTCCCAGGTGCCTTTATTGGTGGCGGACCTAACACAACCGGGTGGAGAGGTCCACTGGTCAAAGCCCGTCCGTGGGAAGTCAAAGGGCTAGATCTCGTGGTTAACCGCTATAGGGTTAGGCGGGACGGGGCCCTGGGGGGTAACATGCCACGGAGCGTCGCACTGGGCCCTCATACATGCGGGGGGGGGGTGTGGTGGCATGTCTGAAGAGGCGGCACGCGTCTCGCGGGTTGTGGCCCCCTCACGGACGGCGCCGCCGCCGGCACCTGGAGGGGGGAAACGGACGCGTCGGGTCTACAACGGAGGGGATGTTGCTGTGGGTTTGTTCCGGATGCTGCTCCCAAGTGTCATTAAGGGCTGACCTAACACAGCCGGGTGGAGAGGTCCACTGGTCAAATCCCGTCCGTAGGAAGTCCAAAGGGCTAGATCTCGTGGTCAAACGCTCCAGGGTTGAGGCGGGATGGGGCCCTGGGGGGTAGCAATGCCACCGGAGCGTCGCACTGGGCCCTCATACAAGCGGGGGGGGTGTGGTGGATGTCCGAAGAGGCGGCACGCATCTCCGGGTGTGGCCCCCCTCACGACGGCGCCACCGCCGGCACCTGATGGGGAAAACGGACGCGTCGGGTCTACACGGGGGATGTTGCTTTGGGTTTGGCCGGATGTTGCTCCCAGGTTGCCTATGGGCTGACCTAACACAACCGGGTGAGAGGTCCACTGGTCAAAGCCCCGTCGGGGAAGTCAAAGGCTAGATCATCGTGGTCACCGCTCCAGGGTTAGGCAGGACGGGGGCCCTGGGGGTAGCAATGAACACGAGCGTCGTACCGGGCCCTCATACATGCGGGGCGGGTGTGGATGCATGTCTCAAGAGGTGGCACGCGTCTCCGGGTGTGGCCCCCCTCACGGTACGGCGCCCCACCGCCGGCACCTGGAGGGGGGAAACGGACGCGTTGGGTCTACCACGGAGGGGATGTTGCTGGGTTGGCCCGGATTTGGCTCCCAGGTGTCCCTATGGGCTGACCTAACACAACTGGGTGGAGAGGTCCACTGGTCAAAGCCCGTCTTTGGGAAGTCAAAGGGCTAGATCTCGTGGTCACTGCTCTAGGGTTAGGCGGACGGGGGCCCTATGGGGTAGCAATGCCACCAAAGCTCCGCACCGAGCCATATCATGCGGGGCGGTGTGGTGGATGTCTGAAGAGGTGGCACCATCTCCGGGGTGTGGCCCCCTCAAGGACGTGCCGCCGCAGCCTGGAGGGGGGGAACGACGCGTCGGGTCTACACGAAGGGGATGTTGCTGTGGGTTTGCATGTATGTGCTCCCAGGTGTCCACTATGGGCTGACCTAACACAACCGTGTGGAGAGGTCCCTGGTCAAAGCCCGTCCGTGGGAAGACAAATGCTAGAATCTCGTGATCACCGCTCCAGGGTTAGGCGGGACGGGGGCCCTGGGGGGGTAGCAATGCACCGGATGCGTCGCCACGGGCCTCATCCATCGGGTGGGGGGGGGGGTTTGGTGGCATGTCTGAAGAGGTGGACGCCTCTCCGTGGTGTGGACCCACTCACGAACGCGCCGCCGCCCGGCACCTGAGGGGGGAACGAACGCGTCGGTCTGGACGGAGGGGATGTTGCTGTGGGTTTGGCCCGGATGTGGCTCCAGGTGTCCCTTGGGCTGACCTAACACAACCGGTGGAGAGTCCACTGGTCAAAGCCCATCCGTGGGAAGACAAGGGCTAGATCTCGTGGTCAACCGCTCCAGGGTTGGCGGGAGCGGGCCCTGGGAAGGTAGCAATGCCACCGGAGTGTCGCACCGGCCCTCATACATGCGGGGAGGGTTGTGGTGGCATGTCTGAAGAGCGGCACCGTTCGGGGTGGGCCCCCCTTACGGACGGCGCCGCCACCGGCCCTTGAGAGGGGAACGGAAGCGCCGGGTCTACACGGAGGGGATGTTGCTGTGGTTTGGCCCGGATGTGCTCCCATGTGTCCCTATGGGTTGACATAACACAGCCGGGTGAGAGGTCCACTGTCAAGCCCTTCCGTGGACGTCAAAGGGCTAATCCGTGGTCTAACGCTCAGGGTTAGCGGTACGGGGGGCCCTGGGGGGTAGGCAATGCCACTGGACGTCGCACTGGGACTCATACATGCGGCGGGGGGGTTTGCCTTGTCTGAAGGGCGGCACGCGTCTCCCGGGGTGTGGCCCCCCCCCGGATGGCGGCCGCCGCCGGCACCTGTAGGGGGGAAACGGACGCGTCGGGTCTACACTGGAGGGGAGTTGCTGTGGGTTTGTTCCGGATGTTGCTCCCAGGTGTCCCTATGGCTGACCTAACACAACCGGGTGGAGAGGTCCACTGGTTCAAAGTCCGTTCCGTGGGAAGTCAAAGGCTAGACTCCGTGTTCAAACCGCTCCAGGGTTAGGCGGGACAGGGGGCCCTTGGGGTTAACATCCACGGAGCTCGCACCGGGCCCTCCATACATGCGGGGGGGTGGTGGGGGCAAGGTCCGAAGAGCGGCACGCGTCTCGCGGGTGGCCCCCCTCCGACGGCGACTCCGCCGTCACTGGAGGGGGGAAACGGACACGTCGGGTCTACACGCAGGGGAGTTGCTGTGGTTTGGCCCAAATGTTGCTCCCAGGATTCCCTAGGGGCTACCTGACACACACCGTGTGGAGAGTCCACTGGTCAAAGCCCTGTCCGTGGGAAGTCAAGGGCTATATCTCGTGGTCAACCCCCAGGGTTAGGCGGGACGGGGGTGGCCCTGGGGGTAGCAATGCCACGGTGCATCGCACCGGGCCCCATACAGTGCAGGGCGGGTGGTTGCATGTCTGCGAGGCGGCACGCGTCTCCGGGGTGTGGCCCCCCTCACGACGGCGCCGCCGCCGCACCTGGAAGGGGGAAACGGACGCGTCGTGTTACACGGAGGGATTTGCTGTGGGTTTGGCCGATGTTTGCTCCCAGGTGTCACTATGGGCTGACCTACCACAACCGGGTGGAGAGGTCCACTGGTCAAAGCCCGTCCGTGGGAAGTCAAAGGCTAGATCTCGTGGTCAACCCTCCAGGGTTAGGCGGGACGGGGGCCCGGGGGGCGTAGCAATGCTACCGGAGTGTCGACCGGGCCCTCATACATGCGGGGGGAGGGGGGTGTGTGGCATGTCTGAAGAGGCGGCACGCGTCTCGGGTTTGTGCCCCCCTACGGACGGGCCGCGCCGGCACCGGTGGGGGGAAAAACGGACAGCGTCGGGTCTGCACGAGGGGATGTTGCTGTGGTTTGGCCGGATGTTGCTCCCAGGTGTCCCTATGGGCCTGACCTACACAACTGGGTGGAGAGGTCCACTGGTCAAAGCCCGTCCGTGGGAAGACAAAGGGCTAGATCTCGTGGTCAACCGCCAAGGTTAGCGGGACGGGGGCCATGGGAAGGTAGCAATGCCACTGGAGCATCGCACCGGGCCCTCATACATGCGGGAGGGGTGTGGTGGCATGTCTAAGAGGGCACGCGTCTCCGGGGTTGGCCTCCTCACGACGGCGCCGCCCCGGCACCTGGAGGGTGGAAACGGACGCGTCGGGTCTACAGGAGGGGATGCTCTGTGGTTTTGCCCGGATGTTGCTCCCCAGATGTCCTATGGGCTGACCTAAAAGCCGGTGGAGAGGTCCACTGGTCAAATCCGTCCTGTGGGAGTCAAAGGGCTAGATGGGGCCCTGGGGGGTACAATGCCACGGAGCGTCGCACCGGGCCCTCATACATGCGGGGGGTGTGGTGGCATGTCTGAGAGGCGGCACGCGTCTCCGGGTGTGGCCTCCCTCACGGACGGCCGCCCCGCCGCCGGCACTGATTGGGGAAAACGGACGCGTCGGGTCTACACGGAGGGGATGGTTGATGTGGGTTTGTACCGGATGTTGCTCCCAGTGCCCCTATGGGCTGACCTAACACAGCCGGGTGGAGAGGTCCACTGGTCAAAACCCGTCCATGGGAAGTCAAAGGGCTAGATCTCGTGGTCAACCGCTCTAGGGTTAGGCGGGACGGGGGCCCTGTGGGGTAGCAATGCCACCGGAGCGTCCACCGGCCCTCATACATGCGGGGGGGTGGTGCATGTCCGAAGAGAGCCCCACGTCTCCGGGGTGTGCCCCCCTCACGGACGGCGCCGCCCGCCGGCACCTGGAGGGGGAAACGGACGCACGGTCTACACGCAGGGGATGTTGCTGTGGGTTTGGCCCGAATGTTCTCCCCAGGTTTCCCTATGGGCTGACCTAACACAACCGGGTGGAGAGGTCCACTGGTCAAAGCCCGTCCGTGGGAAGTCAAAGGGCTAGATCTCGTGGTCACCGCTTCCAGGGTTATCGGACGGGGGCCCTGGGGGTAGCAATGCCACCGGAGCGTCACACCCGGGCCCTCATACATGAGGGGTTGCGTGTGGTGGCATGTCTAAAGAGGCGGCACGCGTCTCCGGGGTGTGGCCCCCTCATGGACGCCCGCCCCGGCACCTGGAGGGGGGAAACGGACGCGTCGGTGTACACGGAGGGATGTACTGTGGGTTTGGCCCGGATTTGCTCCCAGGTGTCCCTATGGGCTGACCTAAACACAACCGGGTGAGAGGTCCACTGGTCAAAGCCCGTCCGTGGAAGTCAAAGGGCTAGATCTCGTGGTCACCCTCCGGGGTTAGCGGGGGACGGGGGCCCTGCGGGGGTAGCATTGCCACCGAGCATCGCACCGGGCCTCATACATGCGGGGGTGTGGTGGCATGTCTAGAGAGGCGGCACGCGTCTCCGGGTATGGCCCCCCTCACGGACGGCGCCGCGCCGGCACCTGAGGGGGGAAATGGACGCGTCGGGTCTACACGGAGGGATGTTGCTGTGGGTTTGTTCCGGATGTTGCTCGCAGGTCCCCTATGGGCTGACCTAACACAACCGGGTGGAGATGTCCACTGGTCAAAGTTCGTCCTGGAAGTCAAATGGCTAGATCTCGTGGTCACCGCTCCAGGGTAGGCGGGACGGGGGCCCTGGGGGGGTAGCAATGCCACCGGAGCGTCGCCACCGGGCCCTCATACATGCGGGGGGGTGTGGTGGCATGTCCGAGAGCGCACGCATCTCCGGGAGTTATATGTTGGTCCAAATGATAGGCATACAAGGGTGGTATAATAAAAACTAGCAGTAGATCACTGAATATACAATTTGATTAATGTTATTGAGATTATGATAGGAAGGTTTACTATTTGATAATCATTGGTTAGTAAAAATATCGATGCTAAGGTTCATGATGTCCTATTCATTAAATTGTCGGTCATTGGCCTGGCCAGGAAGTTGGAGCGTAATTTAACCTAGACTAGTCGTCAACCCGTGCCTTCGAACGGGCTAGTAAAAATGGTAAAAAGCTATATAAATGTGCCTTTGAAGTAGCAGTTATACTCGTGATTTTTAAGGCATATTCTGTCAATACTTACTCTATTGTACAATATATATATGCTTAGAAATGTGTTTTTGTATTCTATCTCTCGTTTTTCTTTAGTTCTGTTTGTAAAGCATTACTCTATTGCTTCGCCTATGACAATTGTTGTTAGAATCTTCTTGGGATCGCTGCATGCAACATTTGAATGCATATTTCTTCTAGTATTACTATTTGAAACATGATCTATCTTTCATACTGCATATAGAATTTTATTGCAAGCATTACTCAATGATGAGTCTTGCTCGTCTATGACAGTAGAGCTATTAGAATCTATTGGATTCCACTTTTTCTGGTATAGTCAATCTGAAAGATTCAATATTTATCATATTCTATAGGAATTAATTGTAGAAAATTGATGTAAACATGTCATGTAGTACACACATAACTTCCATTTAAATATTTGGTCTTAGATCTCTGTTGTCTAAATAAATGTTTGATTTGTTCTTGTCTTTTCTTTTCTTGTCTATTTCTATTGTTAGTGTAGTAAATAGAGAGCAAAGAGGGAATTGTATTTCTTCTGTACTTTGAAATACCTCTATATATCAATGTGAAGATTCCGTCTCTATGAGGTTACATAAAAAAATTGTATGGACAAATCAAGGAGATTATATATTTTTCACTATCTACCATCCTCAAAAATCATCATGCCTGGTTAAAATTGAGGGAATTTTGTGTTCTGTATTCAAGTAGACAAAATATAGAAAATAGTGCTGTTTAAATTCTACTTGTACCTTGCCACCCCGAACACCTACTATATGCTTTCCAAGTCCTGTATGGTTGCGCCACTGGATGCTTGATCATCAACCTTTCTTCTTCCTCTCTCCTTTTGAAATAAAACTAAAGTCATGAAGATAATGGACAACTTAAATAAAAGGTGAAAAAAAGATTTCTCTACAGGAAACTGCAGCAGGGTACGCCATAGCTGCAGTTGGATCTCAAAGTTAAGGTGCTTAAGGAATGATTCAATCTGCTAACAAAAGGCAGCTGCATGGGTGCGCCATGGACAGTAGATTAGTGAGACGACTGATTGATATTCTTGCGGACTTCTGTCGTTAGCGCATAATATGATATAAGTTGGACATGTTGCCTCTTAATTGAAAGAATCTGTCCTCAATGCACACTGCCAGGACCGGCCCATTAAAGCCCAAGGAAGGGAATGCCAAAGCACGAAAATAATATGTACCTAGAAAACAACATTAATTTCCTTCTTTTTCACATTGAATGCCGTTTGTAGCTGATTTGAAATGAACTTAAATAAACTGTGCGAAAGAAGGGAAACAGTCACCTTATGTCATAGTAAGCGTGCACGTGCAACGCACGTATAATCGTATAAAGATTTCCTGAGTCATCATACTTATTTTTGAATCTTAATTGGGAAACAATTCCCCTCGCGGCTGATTTTGTGGCTCCCGTTCGCCGCCGCTCGCTCGCACAACACATCCCTTTTGACACGCCCCTGGCTCTTGATGTTTTTCTTTGGCAACTTCTGCAACACCACCAATTTTGCAGAAGTTTCTCCCATAACATCAGCTATGTTGCAAAAAGGTGAAGATGATTATTTTTTTTGCAACAAAACCGCTACAAAAAAAATCTGCAACAAAACCTGAGTTGCAAAAAAATTATGCACAACACAAAACCCGAGTTGCAAAAAATTCTGCAACAAGAACTTTACTACAGAAATTTTCTGCAACAGAGACTATTTGCAACACGTGCACGCCCCATTTAATTTGAACTAAATGTAGCTTTTGCAGATATTTTTTTTCCATATGAGCACCATATCTCAATGGACTTCTCAACCATAAAGACTTAGCAAAACACACACTACATACAAAGTACCTTGCCAGTTTTGTCCCACAGCATGAACTTAAGTAACACACACATAGACATCTTGGTCATTCGGCTCTGGTCCATATACAACAAAATGTGAAAGACATTGAGCGTATTTGATCTATTATCATAAACACATCCTTTACGGAAGCAACAAATCATGCATATTTAACTTTCATATATACCATTATTTCCCCTTATATCTTAAGCTTAATCATATCTTCGTTGATGCTAGCGCCTTCAGTGTAAACCACTAAATTAGGAACCGTCAAAGTATCAATAAATAGGGTACACAATTAACCTTGCAATGCATCTCCATGATCAAAATCTATGATACAGTGTTACCATGACTTTGTGTAATCAAACAATAAAGTAACCACAACATGATATATTAAATATAAAAAATACTAATCGTGAAGCTCCCCATGCCCTACAACCCATCAATCACCTCAAGTCTTGTAAGGCAGAAAAATACAGTAAAAAACAAAATCAAAATGAAATGAAAATAGAATAACTGAAAGTAGCATTCAACTGTGGTGAGACCTGTACCCTCCTGCACAAAGAGGAGATGTAAATCTGAAAGAAGAAATGCCAAACCATTAGATGGTAAGAAAACAATAAATAATTGTATATTTCACATATACTGTTGTAGCCTCGAACATTTTTATCCCTCAGGATGGGTAGAATTAAAGCCCTAGCGAAAATGTGTAATGTATCAAAGCCATATTCCCAAGCTCATGCAGCTGTGCACTATACACTCATCACATGCAAGCAGCAGCAACAAGCACACACACGATCATCGGCGTTCCAACCAAACGCAGTGGCATCTCCCGCATTCATTCACTCGACTTTGGGCAGGATAGTAGATTAGCGCATCCTGAATCCTGACTCACCCATGGTAAGCACATTTGGAGCATAATAATCCCCTCATTTAAATGGGGCACCACCCCTCCCACCTACCGCAGGGAGGATACTTGCACCAACGCGTGGCGTAACAAGATCAAGTCACCACTTTGAGCGGCGGTGAAAAAACGGTCGTTCGTTCCCGGGAGCCGCAAGACGATGACACTTCATCGTGCATTTAATGCACGCACCTACCTTATCAAGCGAGGTATTATCCTTAGTAGCGAAGCAACTGTGGTACCCCTTGAACTATAAAAGAAGGACCAAGCTACTGAGAAAAGGGTTGGACACTTGATAGAATACTGGTAGGAGCACACTACTCTCTCCGTGCCCGGAAATGATTTATATCTCACTGTCCACCAAACAAACCACACACAAAGCAGGACTAGGGTGTTACATAATCCTACGGCCCGTACCTGGGTAGATCGTTGTGTCTTTTCGTGCATTCCTTGTTGAGATAGATCCACACATTGCGCCCCGTCTACTAATCGGCAAGGGACGTCTTCAGTCCTTGGTGTCTCGCGTGTGTTTTGCACACACGCGACGACATTTGGCACACCAGGTAGGGGGCGCTCATGCGGATCTACGTCAACGAAGCTGCTGATGTCTGCTACGACGTTTACATCGTCGCCACCTTCATCGACCTCTTCATCACTTCGCGGTCAAGATGGCGCCTCCCAAATCCCACAATGCTGCCAAGGGCAAGGGCTCCAAGGCTCAAGCTCCACCCCAACCTCAAGCCGAAGAAGACCCTGTGGTCCAAGGCACCCAGAACCTCGGATCCTGGGGTCGACAGGCGGCAGGGAGTAAAAGCGTGGCAGCCGTAAGCCATCCTTCCCACGCCGGCACCATGGGAAGAAATCGCTCCCCCGCTCGTGCCGACGGGCAGACCTCGCGGCCCCCAAGGGCTGCTGGGGATGTTGTGCGACGTGCACAAGACCCCGGCCCTAACGGACCTACAGCCCGTACCTCCGAGCATCCTTCTAGAGCCACGGACGAGCACCAGCGCCGTCCCACTCCACGGGACAACCCTGCATCTCAGCGCGACGGCGATGCTGTTCCGTCAGGCAACCGTGCTGGGGGTACCAGACTATGTTGGGCCTACGACGGGGTTAATTCCCTCGCCAAGGCACTTGCCCGGGCACGGCGGTTGCTCGGCTTCCCTCCCAAAGCCAGCTGAATGGATGCTTGGAGGGCCACCATCCAGAGCTTGGTCGAATACGCCGACCAGAGGGAGCGTGGCGGTGCGTCCATGCGCCACCAGCTTACTGCCCCCGTCAACAATGACGGCCATCGGAGTCAGCGACATGCGACATCAGCACAATCCCCACGGCGCATGGCTCACACGAGGCCATGTGGTGACCATGAGCACCCGGTGTCGGTGGCGTCATCTCTGCCAAGGCGTCATCAGGACCAGCATCAGACGCTCAGGGATCAACAAGGCCAAGATGCGCGCACTCACATCGAAAGACGTCGAGAAACTCGTCGGTAGTCTGATGCACGCGCGGATCTTGAAGATGCGGAGTGCTCTGACGACGACATGGACAACTTGCCTTACGGGGCAGGTTGTGCCGCGTTCACACCAGAGCTACGCCGCGTCCACTATCGGAACAGGGGCCAGTGCCGACGGCCATATATATGCCGACGGCCCCCGTCGACCTACTCCAGGATATGCCGACAGCCGGATCCAGGCCGTCGGCGTACAAAGGCCGTCGGGCTATCCCGACATATGCCGACGGCCCCCGTCGGCACAGATAAGCCGTCGGCTTAGCCCAGCCTATGCCTACAGCGGCCGTCGGCATACATGAGCCGTCGTCATAGTTGCGGGCCCGGCGGGCCCGCTCGTGACGGGCGGCTAATGGCGTCCGATCTATGCCGACGGCCTCGACGGGCGGCCGACGGCATAGAGGCGCGTGCCACATCATCGATCCGAGGAGCACCGACCATCATCTATGCCGACGGCTGCCGTCGGCATAGATGCCACGTCATCGATCCGCGGCGCGCCGTCCATCTGCCCCTGGCCTCAGCTATGGCGACGGCTTTGCCGTCGACATAGTTTTTTTTTTTTGCTTTTCATATAGAATTTTTTTGTTCTTTTACATAATATTATTTAATTAACTTACATGTAGCATGTGTTAATATAAGTCTAAATACCTTACTTTTCGATTATATACGGAGGCCGACATGTGGAGGGGGGAAACAGCCGCATCAGGGCTATACGGAGGGGACGTTACTCCTAAGTGTTTATATGGGATGACCTACCACAACCGGATGGTGTGGTGGCATAACTGAAGAGGCGGCACGCGTCTCCGTGGTGTGGCCCCCCTCACGGACGGCGCCGCCGCCGGCACC
>JAAAXO010000310.1:0-61871 GCA_011799875.1 Thinopyrum elongatum | reverse complement strand
TTGTATGTTGAGCGCTTTGTTGCTCGCTGCACTAACATGTCAAAAAGCTAAGTCACGACTCAATCCTCATGGTTTATATATGCCTTTGCCTGTACCTAGTGTTCCTTGGAGGATATATCTATGGACTTTGTTTTAGGTTTACCTCGAACAAAGAAGGGGAGGGATAGCATATTTGTTGTCGTGGATAGTTCTCTCGAAAATGGCACACTTTATACCATGTCATAAAAGCGATGATGCTGTTAATGTGCTGATTTGTTCTTTCTTCGTGAAATTATACGCTTGCATGGTGTGCCAAATACTATTGTTTCAGACTCGTGATACTAAATTTCTTAGCCACTTTTGGAGATGTTTATGGGCTAAGTTGGGGACTAAACTGCTTTTTAGTACTACATGTCACCCCCAAACTGATGACAAACTGAAGTAGTCAATAGAACATTGTCTACTATGCTTAGGGCTGTTTTGAAGAAACAAGAAAATTGGGAAGAATGCTTGCCTCATATTGAATTTGCTTATAATCGTTCATTGAATTCTACTACTAAATGTGTCCTTTTGAATATTGTATGGTTTCCTTCCTCGTGCACCAATTGATTTGTTGCCTCTTCCATCTTCGGAGAAGGTTAATTTTGATGCTAAACAACGTGCTGATTATCTTAAAAATGCATGAGTTACTAGGAGAACATTGAGCGTATGAATGCTAAATATAAACTTGCTGGAGATAAGGGTAGAAAACATGTTGTGTTTGCACCTGGAGATCTTGTTTGGTTACATTTGCGTAAGGATATTTCCTGATTTGCGCAAATCAAAGCTAATGCCACGTGCTGATGGTCCTTCTTCAAGGTGTTAGAGAAAATAAATGATAATCCATATAAACTTGAGCTGCCTGCAGATTTTGGGGTTAGTCCCACTTTTAACATTGCAGATCTGAAGCCTATTTGGGTGAGGAAGATGAGCTTCCGTCGAGGACGACTTCTTTCAAGAAGGGGAGGATGATAGACATCAATACCATTGTTACACACCCACAACCCCTGCTTCTATACATACTGGACCAATTACTAGAGCTCGCGCACCCAATTAAAATATCAGTTACTTTCGTTTCTGGTAATGATTCTAAAGTTCATGAGAATTGATGCTGCCAAATTGGATACATTTGTTTTGCTTACAAATGAAGGGCCTAGCTTGGACAAGAAGAGGAACCTTGGAGCAAGTTCAAGCATGGAGATGATGCAGCATGCAAGGGGAACAAGAACGGAGTTACAAGTGATGATTTCAGGACTTTGAGAGCCACCATAATGAGTTGCAGGAAGCCTTGGACGAATATACAATATGTCCTTCATAATTTCGTCCAGAGTGATGAGACATCAATACCTTGTTACACCCACAGCCCCTGCTTCATACATACTGGACCAATTACTAGAGCTCGCGCAGGCCAATTAAAATATCGGTACTTTCGTTTCTTGGTAATGATTCTAAAATTCATGAGAATATGATGCTGCCTAAATTGGATACATTTGTTTGCATACAAATGAAGGGCCTAGCTTGGACAAGAAAGAGGAACCTTGGAGCAAGTTCAGCATGGAGATGATGGCATGCAAAGGGGAACAAGACGAGTTACAAGTGATGATTTCAGGACTTTGAAGCCACCATAATGAGTGGCAGGAAGCCTTGGACGAAATATACAAGATGTCACTTCATAAATTTCGTCCAGTGGCTATTATGGTGCTGCGTCACCTTATTTTGGGCCAGACCATGTAATTTCGAATACTTGGTATAGGCTGTTTTTAGAGTCCTAGTGTGGGGAAACAGAGATAGGGTTGGTTTCGGACCCCTCCTTCAAGGGCCACGAAATCCCCTCCTCTTCCTCCATATATACAGCCCTTAGGGCAACCGTTGAGACTTTGGGTTTTGTTTAGATTAAAAGTTCGCCATAGCTGCAACTTCGCGTACTTCGTTGTGTGTTCAACGACCAGCCAAGCATAGAACCCCACCTTGATCAATAAAGTTTTCATCTTATATTCGCAATATCCAGATTGCAAATCTTATTTCTTGCTTGTTCTTTCGTTTGCTTGCAGGAGATAGACCCTGCGTGGTCAGGTTGATTGTGCTCCGGCTGTCAATAACCTCTCGGAGTTGGTTTAGCGATTGCTAAGGCCGACTCCGTCGCACGTTCGTAGTCGGATCGTCAAAGTCTACTCCACCAAACAATAGCTATCATCTCATCGAAAGATCGGGCACCACCCTCGCCTCTATCAATGGTATCAGATTCCCAGGTTGCTCGGTGAGACTTACAAGTTTTTCCGTAGTTTAATCGATTCTGTTCTCTTATACCTACGTCCAGGAAAAAGCCAAAAAAAAAAATTAGGGTTAGTTCATCATATCCAACCAATCTGAGCCTTTGTTCATAACTTTTTAGGGTTTGGCTGTTGTGAATTTGCGGTTGCACGACCACTTCAGTACGAGATCATGACCATCTTCCTAAATTAAAATTGAATATTCCACCATTCGAGGGTAGATATGTTCCTGATATATATCTTACTTGGGAGTTGAAACTGAACAACGTTTTACCATGTTTACAATATCCCGAGGAACGACGTGTTGCTGCTGCTGTTGTGCTTTCACTAGTTTTTGCATGTGTATGGTGGTCTGACATGTAGATATATCCATTCCCAGCTACATGGGGCTGTTGAAAACGCTATGCGTACTCGTTGGGTTCCACCATATTATCAACGTGAATTACTCAAAAATTGCAGCGCTTAAGACAAGAAAAAATTTTGTAAAGAATATTATCAGGAATTACAAACTGGCATGCATGATTAGAGTGTGGTATTGTTGAGGAAATGAAGCTATGCTTGGCACGTTTCATCATGGGTGGATTAAATGAGAGAGATTCAGACCATTCTATAGAGTATAAGGAGATAATAAATATCACTCGTTATTCCTCTTTGCTTGTAAAGCGAACGTGAAGAGTGCAGGATCGACAACATGGCGCGAACTAATTTTCTGCAGGTCATCTTCATCAGTGACTCCATTGACACCCCAGCGTGCCTCCTCTATACGCTCTCTTCAACAAATCCCGTCTCATATTTGGCCAAAAAGAAATGTGTAGCAAGATATCCCTCCGTCTTACTTCACGCCAAAGTGTCCCATTAATCCTCCTCCATGCGCCTCCATGACATACAAACAAAAGCGAAAAAGACGAGCTAGCTGGAATGCATAGCTTGTTAGCACGAAACACAAATCCATCGTTAACGACGAACTTGTTCCATGTTCTCCCTTCCTTACAATTCTGCAATAATCTTTAAAATTCAGCATCATGCCACATTGATCTTTGATGGTCTCCAAACCAAATATTTTAAAGTCAAGTTGTGAAAGCATAGTATAATGACGAGGACAATGCATCAGCAATAACTTTTCTACCCTTCTTGTGTTAATGACATAAGGGAAAGTCTCAATAAATTCAACCCATTTAGCATGTCTACGGTTCAGTTTGCTTGACTTTAATGTGTTTCAAGATTCATGATCAGAATGTATAACAAATTCTTTGGGCATAAATAATGTTGCCATGTTTCTAAGGTCCGAACAAGAGCATATAATTCTTTATCATAAGTAGAATAGTCAGACTAGGCCCACTCAATTTTTCAGAAAGTATGCAACAGGTTTGCCATCTTGTAATAAAACACCTCCTAATCCAATTCCAATAGCATCACATTCAAGCTCAAAAGTCTTATAAAATCAGAAGTGGAGTAAAGGAACATGTGTCACTTATCTTTTAATACCGTGAAGGCTTCTCTTGTGAGGTACCCCAACAAAAGGCACACCTCTTTGTAAGCTCAGAGAGGTGCAGCAATGGTGCTGAATCTCTCACAAAACGCCTATAGAAACCAGCGAGTCCAAGAAAAACTCCTCACTTGAGTGACCGTTTGGGCGTGGCCAACTCTCAATAGCTTCAATCTGGCTTATCAAACTTCAATTCCCTGTGGAGTAACAACATAGCCAAGAAAAGATACTCGGGTTGTGCAAAAGGTGCACTTCCCAAGGTTACAAACAAAACGTGCATCACGGTAAAGCAATAAAAACCGAGCGTAAATGTTCCAAATGTTCTCCCAAGATCTGCATAAATCAGTATATCATCAAAAGACTAACACAAATCGTCCAATGAAAGCACGAAAACTTCGTTCATTAATCTCATGAAAGTACTAGGTGCATGTTAACCCAAAAGGCATGGACTAACCAATCATATAATCCAAACTTTGTTTTAAATGCTGTTTCCATTCATCCCCCATATTCATACGAATTTGATGGTATCCACTACGCAAATCAACTTTGGAGAATATTGTAGAGCCACTCAATTCATCAAGCATATATCTAGTCTAGGAATAGGATGACGATAACGAATAGTAATATTATTAATGCCTCTACAATCAACACACATAACGCGATTGTACCATCCTTTTTCGGCACTAGAATAATAGGAACAGCACAAGGACTAAGGGATTCGCGTATTAACCTTTGTCGAGCAACTCCTGTACTTGACGCATAATCTCCTTCGTCTCCTCTGGATTGGTACGGTTATGGCGCACGGTTTGGCAACGAAGCACCGGGAATTAAGTCAATCTGATGCTCAATCCCGCGAATAGGTGGTAATCCGGTGGCACGTCTTGTGGAAAGACGTCAGCGAACTCCTGCAAAATGTTAGTGACGCAGGAGGCAAAGAGGAAGGCACGTCCTCGATAGAAAATAACACCTCTTTGCACACAAAGCTGATGAGGACATCAATACATGTTACACCCACAGCCCCTGCTTCTATAATACTGGACCAATACTAGAGCTCGCGCACGCCATTAAAATATCAGGTACTTTCGTTTCTTGGTATGATTCTAAAGTTCATGAGAATATGATGCTGCCTAAATTGGATACATTTGTTTTGCTTACAAATGAAGGGCCTAGCTGGACAAGAAAGAGGAACCTTGGAGCAAGTAAGCATGGAGATGATGGCATGCACAAGGGAACAAGAACGGAGTTACAAGTGATGATTTCAGGACTTTGAAGCCACCATAATGAGTGCAGAGGAAGCCTTGGACGAAATATACAAGATGTCACTTCATAAATTTCGTCCAGAGGCTATTATAGGTGCTGCGTCACCTTATTATTGGGCCAGGCCCATGTAATTTCGAAATACTTGAGTATAGGCTGTTTTTAGAGTCCGTATGTGTGGGGAAACAAGAGATAGGGTTGGTTTCGGACCCCTCCTTCAAGGGCCACGAAATCCCCTCCTCTTCCTCCATATATACAGCCCTTAGGGCACCGTTTAGACTTTGGGTTTTGTTTAGATTAAAAGTTCGCCATAGCTGCAACTTCGCGTACTTCGTTTGTGTTCAACGACCAGACCAAGACGTCACAGAACCCCACCTTGATCAATAAAGCTTTCATCTTATTTTCGCAATATCCAGATTGCAAATCTTAGTTTCTTGCTTGTTCTTCGTTTGCTTGCAGGAGATAGACCCTCGTGGTCAGGTTGATTGTGCTCCGGCATGGTCAATAACCTCTCGGAGTTGGTTTAGCGATTGCTAAGGCGCGACGTCCTCGCACGTTCGTAGTCGGATCGTCAAAGTCTACTCCACCAAAAACGATAGCTATCATCTCATCGAAAGATCGGGACACCCTCGCCTCTATCAATATGACTCTTGTTCATCTTTCGATGCTATGTTCTTCGAGCTCAGAACGATTCTGCTAGAACTTCAAGACAACCGAGTGCTCTCTGCACATATGGTGTGACCATCTACGTCTTACATCTCTTATCTCTTTTGAACTCATGTGGACATGACGACATCTGAGATGTTAGAATGTCATAGACGGTTGCAACACTGGGAAGAGCACCTTTTAACTTGATATTTAATGTGAGAGCTCACCCTAATAATTGATTACTGCACAATCAAAGGGTGCAAACAACAAAGGGATAAACATCTCAGGCAATTCATAAATAATTGATTACTGCGCAATCAAAGGATGCAAATAACAAAGGGATAAACATCTCAGGCAATTCATAAAAGCATGATATGGTATAGCCCTGGGCGCTGGAAATCTTCATGATCATCTTCAATCTCCAATTGAAGCGTCGTGATGGCCATTATTTCGTTGCCGTGCCAACCGTTTCAAAAACGTTGCCGTGATGGTAATTTCAGAAAATGTTGTCGTGGTTTCAGAAACATTGCTGTGGCACAAAATTCAGAAATTCCGCCGTGGCACGAATTTATAGCACCCCGTCCCGCGCCTTGTACACCTTCTCCTTGTTGGGGTCCTTCGTGTATGGTTTGCCATCGTCACCTGTAACTTGTAGTCTATCTCAATGATACGTCTCCGTCGTATCTACTTTTCCTAACGCTTTTGCTCTTGTTTTGGACTCTAATTTGCATGATTTGAATGAAACTAACCCGGACTGGCACTATTTTCAGTAGAACTACCATGGTGTTGTTTCTTGTGCAGAAATAAAAGTTCGGAATGGAACAAAACTTTTTGGAGATTTTTTATGGAATAAAAGAAAAATACTGGCGCCAAGAACCACCAGATGGGGGCCCCTGGGTGAGCACAACCCACCAGGGTGCGCTGCCCTCCTGGCGCGCCCAGGTGGGTTGTCCCCACCTGGTGGCCCCGGAGACCCTATCTCCGACGTTATAAAATCACATTTTCGAAGAAAAAAAATCAGGGAAAAAGAATTATCGTGTTCCACGATACGGAGCCGCCACGACCTCCTGTTCTTCATCGGGAGGCCAGATCTGGAGCCCGTTTGGGTCTCCGGAGAGGGGAATCTTTGATCTTCGTCATCACCAAACCTTCTCCATCGCCAATTCCATGATGCTCCCCATCGGGAGTGAGTAATTCCTTCGTAGGCTCGCTGGTTGGTGAGGGAGTTGGATGAGATTCATTATGTAATCGAGTTAGTTTTCTTAGGGCTTGATCCCTAGTATCCATTATGTTCTGAGATTGATGCTATGACTTTGCCATGCTTAATGCTTGTCACTTTGGGCCCGGGTGCCATGATTTCAGATCTGAACCGTTTATGTTATCACCATTATATCTATGTTGTAGATCCGATCTTGCAAGTTATAGTCACCTATTACGTGTTATAATCCGTAAACCCCAGAGTGACAGTATTCGGGATACTTTCCGGTGATGACCGTAGTTTGAGGAGTTCATGTATTCACTATGTGCTAATGCTTTCTTCTGGTTCTCTATTAAAAGGAGGCCTTAATATCCCTTAGTTTCCTTTTGAACCCTGCTGCCACGGGAGGGTAGGACAAAAGATGTCATGCAAGTTCTTTCCATAAGCACGTATGACTATTTACGGAATACATGCCTACATTATATTTATAAACTGGAGCTAGTTTTGTATCGCCCTAGGTTATGATTGTTATATGATGAATATCATCCAATGAATTCACCGATCCAATGCCTACGTATTTTCCATATACTGTTCTTGCTAAGTTACTACTGCTGCTGTTACTGTTATAACTGCTACAAAATCACTGCTATCACTGTTACTGTTACTATCATCACCGCTATCAAAACTATCATATTACTGTGCTGCTGATCATATTGCTGCAGATAATTAATCTCCAGGTGTGGTTGAATTGACAACTCAGCTGCTAATACTTACAAGTATTCTTTGGCTCCCCTTGTATCGAATCTATAAATTTGGGTTGAATACTCTACCCACAAAAACTGTTGCGATCCCCTATACTTGTGGGTTATCAAGACCTTTTTCTGGCGCCGTTGCCGGGGAGCATAGCTATATTTGTTGAGTCACTTGGGATTATTATCTATTTATCACTATGAAGAATCTGAAGGATACAAAAACCAGGATCATTTCCCCTAGGACAAGGGGAGGTAAGGAACTGCCATCACACTCTGCACTTGATTCACCTTCTGTTTTGAGTAGACTTGCAACACCACCACATGCTATTAATCCTGATGTGTCGCAAGTTATTGATGATGCTACTTCTATGCATGCTACTCATGATGATGCTAGTACCTTGCTTGATGATGGTGTGCCACTAGGTGATTTTCTTGATGAACAAATTGCTAGAGCTAAAGATATTGAGAATGTTGAAACTGATGAAATTGTTGAAACTGATGAAATGCCTGAAACTGCTGAAATGCCTGAAACTGAAAATCTTGAAACACCTATTAGACCTAGTTCTCCTATATATGAATTGCCTACGATAACTGAAGTTTATGTTATGGATGAGGAGACAGCTAGAGATTTTCTTACTTGCAATGATAGAGATGATCTTAAGAAATTATTATGCAAACTAAAAGAGAAATCTTTGAATGCTAGAATGAAATGTGATCCTAAGTTTGCTACTTCACCTATCTTTGTTGATGATAAGGATTATGAATTCTCTGTCGACCCAGAGTTAATTACTTTGGTTGAATCTGATCCTTTCCATGGTTATGAAACTGAAACTGTTGTGGCACACTGATGAGGACATCAATACCATTGTTACACCCACAGCCCCTGCTGCTATACATACTGGACCAATTACTAGAGCTCGCGCATGCCAATTAAATTATCAGGTACTTCCGTTTCTTGGTAATGATTCTAATGTTCATGAGAATATGATGCTGCCTAAATTGGATACATTTGTTTTGCTTACAAATGAAGGGCCTAGCTTGGACAAGAAAGAGGAACCTTGGAGCAAGTTCAAGCATGGAGATGATGGCATGCGCAAGGGGAACAAGAACGGAGTTACAAGTGATGATTTCAGGACTTTGAAGCCACCATAAGGAGTGCAGGAAGCCTTGGACGAAATATACAAGATGCCACTTCATAAATTTCGTCCAGAGGCTATTATAGGTGCTGCGTCACCTTATTATTGGGCCAGGCCCATGTAATTTCGAAATACTTGAGTATAGGCTATTTTTAGAGTCCGTATGTGTGGGGAAACAAGAGATAGGGTTGGTTTCGGACCCCTCCTTCAAGGGCCACGAAATCCCCCCCTCTTCCTCCATATATACAGCCCTTAGGGCACCGTTTAGACTTTGGGTTTTGTTTAGATTAAAAGTTCGCCATAGCTGCAACTTCGCGTACTTCGTTTGTGTTCAACGACCAGACCAAGACGTCACAGAACCCCACCTCGATCAATAAAGCTTTCATCTTATATTCGCAATATCCAGATTGCAAATCTTAGTTTCTTGCTTGTTCTTCGTTTGCTTGCAGGAGATAGACCCTCGGGGGTCAGGTTGATTGTGCTCCGGCGTGGTCAATAACCTCTCGGAGTTGGTTTAGCGATTGCTAAGGCGCGACGTCCTCGCACGTCCGTAGTCGGATCGTCAAAGTCTACTCCACCAAAAACGATAGATATCATCTCATCGAAAGATCGGGACACCCTCGCCTCTATCAAGTGGTATCAGATTCCCAGGTTGCTCGGTGAGATTTACAGTTTTTCGTAGTTTTGATCGAGTCTGTTCTTCATACCTACAATCCAGGAAAAAGGCAAAAAAAAATTTAGGGTTAGTTCATCATATCCGAACCAATCTGAGCCTTTGCATAATCTTTTTAGGGTTTTTGCTTTGTTGAATTTGCGGTTGCATCGTCGTGTCAAGTTGCTGGTCTTAGCGTCTAGTTCTTTAGAGTTTCGAGTTCTGTTCACAAGTTGTCACGCCGCCGCCGCACCATCATCATCGCCCCTACCATATACCACCACAGCTTATCTGCTATTTCTCTGAGTCCATATACCACCACCGATCCGAGTCCATATACCACCACCGATCCGAGTCCATATACCACCACCAATCCGAGCCCACATATACTACCGTCATATACCATCACCAGTCCGAGTTCCACCAGATTCATCTCTGCCACCAGTCCTAGTCCGAGTCCAGTATTTATTCCTTTATTTTAGAGTTCCAGATCACGCGATACTACGAGTCGTGAACAAGTCGCATTCGCCAATTTTCGTGCTACCCGCAGAAGAAAAATAGTTCCAGTTTCAAAAAAATTCAGAGTGTGCTCCTCCCTTGTTTACGTGCAGCGCCGTGATTTTTGTTAGTGTTCTAGGCTCGCGTCTCTAGCACGGTCTAGCCTAGGACCAGCACAGTACCGTCGTTGAGAGTTTATTCAACATTGCATCTCTGAATTGATTATTGCTGACCCTTTTTGCTACCATATCATAAGCCTTCCCAGCTCCACATACATCTACATCGTGCGTTTGACACCACCTGGCAATCGCTCTGTCCAAGCTCTGAGAGTTTTGACTACAAAGGTTGCCGATCACCCCCTGCTGCTGGGTAAGAACTGGTAAGAATTTGAGATTTGCTTGACGGATTTGTGACACCACACCACACCACCACCACTTTCTAGTAGTCTGTAGGATCATATTCTTGTGTGTTTCTATTGCTGCTAACCATGGCAGGATCACAAGCCGACGAGATTGACTGGGAGAACATGACGAACAAGGAGTTGCATGATAAATTTCAGCAAATGATGAGTGGCCAGGTGGGAGATGTGCTAAACAGATTTGAAGAGGCCATGGAGAAGATAGATGGCATGGAGAAGTCATTCGAGACAAAGCTGGATAACAAGTTTAATGAATTGCTCACGCGTCTTCCCCAACCACCACCGGCTGCACCTGTCGCACCTCTGCAACGACAACAACAACGCCCCCTTCCAAATCAGTTCGGACGAGCGAAGCGTGTTCCTCTTGAGGATGGCCAAACTTCTGGTGCTGCTGTACCTACTGTTGATGCTTCTTTGGCTCCTGCTCCTGCTGCTGCTGGTGCCGAGAAGGAGGATGATTACGCGGGCGATTATGAGGATGAGGTTGATCAAAATCATAACTACGTGCAACCACCAGCACCAGGTCGTGCACATGCAAATAATCACAATGGTAGGCCTGCACCACCACTTCAGGTACGAGATCATGACCATCTTCCTAAATTAAAATTGAATATTCCACCATTCGAGGGTAGATATGTTCCTGATATATATCTTACTTGGGAGTTAGAAACTGAACAACGTTTTACATGTTTACAATATCCCGAGGAACGACGTGTTGCTGCTGCTGTTTGTGCTTTCACTAGTTTTGCATGTGTATGGTGGTCTGAACATTGTAGATTATATCCTATTCCAGCTACGTGGGCTGCTTTGAAAACTGCTATGCGTACTCGTTGGATGACTACCTTGGATATGACCAAAAATATTGCATACATGTATATTTGTGAGGTGATTTCTAATGCAAACTATGCAATAATTTATTTGTGTCATCCATGACAAAAATACTTCACAAACTTTTGTGCCATGTCTAATTGCAGGTGTATGGGACATTTGTACAATTCACATATGAAGATAAGGGAAAAAAAGAAGTTTAGGTGCTGTTCAAAAAGTCCTCTCACGTCACTTTTGGGCCAAGAGAAGATAGAGTCCAAGTCTCTCACGTTCTGGATTCAGATTCGGACTGCATAGACATAACTGATTCAAAACGCCAAGAACTTTTTCATACGGACTCCGAATTGGGTGATTCTTTTTTTGTTGGAAAGTAGATTTCGTGCTCTTTCCAACCCAATTGGATTCACCTTAAAATTCGTCCGGAGCGTTGAGTTATCAACGAAACAATCTGACGCTGCAGCAGAATCCGAGTCAAACTACAAGTCCAAAGGTGTTGCATCACCTCCACTTGGGCCCATTGGCCTTGTACGACCTAGGGTTAGTTTTAGGCTGCCTTGGGACGTCCTCCCACCTCCTTGGCCGCCACCCCTTGCTCTTATATAAGTAGATCCATCTAGTAGCTTTTTGCTTGGGATTTGTTTAGTTAAAAGTTAGCCATTGCAACTTCGTGTACTTCGTTTGTGTCCAACGACCAGACCAAGACCGCTTTCGGATCCCCACCTTTATCAATACTTCATCTATATTCGCAATATTCAGATTGCATTATCATATTCTTGCTTGTTCTTCGATTGCGTGCAGGAATAGACCTTCGTGGTCAAGCTGATCGTGCTTTCAGCATCGTCAATAACCTCGGGAGATTGGTTTAGCGATTGCTAAGGCGCAACGTCGTGCACGTTTGTAGTCGGATCGTCAAAGTCGACTCCACCAAATCGATAGCTATCATCTCATCGAAAGATCGGGACACCCCCGCCTCTATCAAGTGGTATCAGTTTTCAGGATGCTCGGTGAGAATTTCCAGTTATCCCTAGATTAGGTTTATTTTCTTACCTATTGTCCAAAGAAAAAGCCAAAAAAAAAAGTTAGATCTATTCATCCTTTGGCCAAGCCAGTCTGAGCCTTTGCAATTTTCTTTTCATTGTTTGCATTATTGAATTATCGGTTGCATCGTCGTGTTCAGTTGCTGGTCTTAGTGTCTAGTTCGTTTAGAGTTTCGAGTTCTGTTCACATTAGTCACGCCACCGCTGCATCGTTATTCCTTCCGCTGTCCACCATCCCATCCATCAATTTCCACATCCTGCTACCCACTGTTCATTGTCATAATCATAGTTGAGGTCGTTCACATCTGTGCTTGATCCAATCTGCATCTTATCTAGTTTGTTTTGATAAGAGGGAGAGAGGAAAAAAAAAGATAGAGAAAAAAAAGAGAGAGAAAAAAAAGGTAAAAAAAAGTGAGAGAAAAAAAGAGAGAAAGAAAAAGAAAAGAAAAAAGTGTGAAAAAAAAAGAGAGAAGAAAAAAAAACAAAATTCGGATCTATCTAGACTCAATCTCGTAGCTGAATTCGGATTGGAATCTGTTTTGCGCAGTGTTCAGTAAAACAGGCATATCTTTTTCATACGAAGTCTGTTTTGGCTCCGTGAGTACTCAAATTAAAGCTGGCGACGAGCCACATCAAAATAGTTGCAGAAGCTAGTTCAATATTTGACACCTCAAAATCGGCTTCTAAATAGGTCTTTTTGCCCTCCGAAGTTCGTGAACACAGCTTGTTCCAGTTTTTCAGGCCAGTTTTAGAATTTTTTGACTCCTCATATCAACTCGGAATTTAGTGATTCTTTTTGCGTTTGAAAGCTTGCGTCAGTGCCATTCTTGAGAAAAATTATCAGAAAATTGGCAAAAACTTTTCCAGAGGAAAGTTGGAGACAAAGTTGTTGGTATATCCTACTTGGTAGTTGTTTCTCATCATTATCTTTACTGCCATTGTGATCTTCACTTATATCTTGCTATCCAGAGCTACTTCATATCCTTTATTGATGCTAGTTGTGCTACGCCGTGACCTTATTAGTGTTCTAGGCTCGCGTCTCTAGTCCGGTCTAGCCTAGGACCAGCACAGTATCGTCGTTGAGCGTTTATTCAACATTGCATCTCTGAATTGATTATTGCTAATCTTTTGCTACCATATATAGCCAACCCAGCTCCATATATTTCTACACCGTGTATACATACGTTCACCTAGCAATCGCTTTACTCAATCTTCGGAGTTATTTGATACCGCTGGTTGCCCGTCACCACCTGCTGCATGGTAAGAACTTGTAAGATATTGATATTTGCTTTACTGTGAGCGCTTTACCACCACATCCTAGTAGTTCATAGGAACATTATTCTCGATTTTTTTTGTTTCTACTAATCATGGCAGGTTCCGGAGTTGTTAGTTCTTGGGCTTCATCGATCGTGGGAGATTTGCCATCATCTAAGAAAATGCAACAACCGCCACAAGAGGAGCAATTACATCAGAATGCACATAATCAGGTTAATGTTTCCATGCCACCATTTACTGGTCGTTTTAGGCCTGATTTATATATTGAATGGGAGTACGAAATAAATGCTATATTTGCTTCCCATAATTTTGATGAGCGTGGAAAATTTCAAGCTGCGGTTAGTACTTTTAGTAGCTTTGCTTTAGTTTGGTGGAGTGAATATTGTCGGTTAAACCCTGATCTTATACCTACTACTTGGGATGATTTAAAACTTATCATGAGAGATAGATTCGTTGATGTTTATTATACTCGTGGCATGATTAAGAAATTACAACATTTAAAACAAGGCACTGACACGGTAACAAAATACTATGATGATTTACAAACTACATTATTGCACTCATTTTTAGAAGAAAGTGAAGAAGATTTTATGGATAGATTTTGGGGAGGATTAAACCGTGATATTCAAGAGATACTAATTCATGAAGAGTGTTATCCTATGGACCATTTGTTTCGTCTTGCTTGCAAAGCTGAACAGGAAATAAAACGACGTGTTGCCCACAAGGAGAACAAGCGTACGGTGCACATTCCAAGTGTTGATACAGATGTTTCTTCAACTACTAGGCGTACTATGACAACCACATCCGTTGTTGCGATGACTACATCTCCACCATGTGACACATCACCACCGAGAGTGCCTACATCATCTGAGTTGATCATAAGAGGTAATGACAAAGGTACATATTTTCCACTTACACATGAGAATGATGCTTGCCTAGTTAACTTGAATACATCATGTGTTGAGTTACCTATTGATTTGGGCACGTCACCTATTTTAGAGAATTGTGTTACTGTCATGAAAGCGTCATGTGATCAAACAACTGAAATACCAACAATTTTGAGTGCACCCATTGAATTAATTGTTGATGCAAAAGAACCAATGTTTAATCATTTTAATATGACCTCTAATCTTGGTGATGATTCTGTGACCAATGACTTATTGCATGTTTGCTTATTTAAGCATGTTGTAGCATGTAAATTTGATGCAACTAAGGTTTATTCACCAATGTTAGGATGGTTTAATGATGAACATTGTCAACCTTTTGAAATGAATAAGAGCTTCACTTATATGTGCAAACTGAGTTGCAATATTTTCATGCCTTCTACTTCTTGTGATAATATTTTGGCTTTAGAATTTATGAACTATGAAGGTTACTCATGTATACATGTGTCATATATGCAAAAACTAAGGGAAGTAAAACTGGATGATATATACGTATACAACATGTACACCTTGTCTCTTTTATTAGCCACATTTCAGCTTAAGCAACGCCGAGGACGGCTTTGTTTTCAAGAAGGGGAGGATGATGAGGACATGACTACCTTGGATATGACCAAAAATATTGCATACATGTATATTTGTGAGGTGATTTCTAATGTAAACTATGCAATAATTTATTTGTGTCATCCATGACAAAAATACTTCACAAACTTTTGTGCCATGTCTAATTGCAGGTGTATGGGACATTTGTACAATTCACATATGAAGATAAGGGGAAAAAAGAAGTTTAGGTGCTATTCAAAAAGTCCTCTCACGTCACTTTTGGGCCAAGAGAAGATAGAGTCCAAGTCTCTCACGTTCTGGATTCAGATTCGGACTGTATAGACATAACTGACTCAAAACGCCAAGAACTTTTTCATACGGACTCCGAATTGGGTGATTCTTTTTTTGTTGGAAAGTAGATTTCGTGCTCTTTCCAACCCAATTGGATTCACCTTAAAATTCGTCCGGAGCGTTGAGTTATCAATGAAACAATCTGACGCTGCAGCAGAATCCGAGTCAAACTACAAGTCCAAAGGTGTTGCATCACCTCCACTTGGGCCCATTGGCCTTGTACGACCTAGGGTTAGTTTTAGGCTGCCTTGGGACGTCCTCCCACCTCCTTGGCCGCCACCCCTTGCTCTTATATAAGTAGATTCATCTAGTAGCTTTTTGCTTGGGATTTGTTTAGTTAAAAGTTAGCCATTGCAACTTCGTGTACTTCGTTTGTGTCCAACGACCAGACCAAGACCGCTTTCGGATCCCCACCTTTATCAATACTTCATCTATATTCGCAATATTCAGATTGCATTATCATATTCTTGCTTGTTCTTCGATTGCGTGCAGGAATAGACCTTCGTGGTCAAGCTGATCGTGCTTTCAGCATCGTCAGTAACCTCGGGAGATTGGTTTAGCGATTGCTAAGGCGCAACGTCGTGCACGTTTGTAGTCGGATCGTCAAAGTCGACTCCACCAAATCGATAGCTATCATCTCATCGAAAGATCGGGACACCCCCGCCTCTATCAGGTTCCACCATATTATCAACGTGAATTACTTCAAAAATTGCAGCGCTTAAGACAAGAAAAAATTATGTAGAAGAATATTATCAGGAATTACAAACTGGCATGATTAGATGTGGTATTGTTGAGGAGAATGAAGCTATGCTTGCACGTTTCATGGGTGGATTAAATAGAGAGATTCAGACCATTCTAGAGTATAAGGAGTATAATAATATCACTCGTTTATTCCATCTTGCTTGTAAAGCTGAACGTGAAGTGCAGGATCGACAGGCATTGGCGCGAACTAATTTTTCTGCAGGTCGATCTTCATCATGGACACCGCGTGCCTCCTCTACTCCCACACGTCCTACTGCGGCACCACTGACTTCAGCCGCCAATTCCAACCGAGATACAAGAAAACAGGCACCACCACCACCATCTGCCAAGAGTACACCTTCTGGGCCTGCCCAGAGCTCTTCTTCATCTATGGCATCAACAGGGCACACACATGATATTATTTGTCGTCGTTGTAAGGGAAGAGGTCATTATGCCAGAGAATGCCAATCTCCGTGTGTTATGATTGCTACTGAGGATGGTGGGTATGAGTCCGCTAGTGATTATGATGAGGAGACTTTGGCTCTTATTACAAGTGAAGAACACGGTGGAGATGATTCTGATCATGAGACGCAATACATGGCTCCTGAAGACGCTGACAGGTATGAATGTTTAGTTGCTCAACGTGTTTTGAGTGTGCAGGTCACACAAGCTGAGCAAAATCAGAGGCATAATTTGTTCAATACAAAGGGAGTTGTGAAGGAACGTTCTGTTCGCGTCATCATAGATGGAGGGAGCTGCAACAACTTGGCTAGCATGGAGATGGTGGAGAAGCTATCTCTCACCACAAGACCACATCCACATCCTTACTATATCCAATGGTTCAACAACAGCGGCAAGGTTAAGGTAACACGTACTGTTCGTGTGCATTTTAGTATCTCTACATATGCTGATTATGTTGATTGTGATGTGGTACCCATGCAAGCATGTTCATTATTACTTGGTAGACCATGGCAATTTGATAAAAATTATGTACACCATGGTAGAAACAATCAGTATACTCTTGTTCATAAGGATAAACATATTACTTTGTGATGAGGACATCAATACCATTGTTACACCCACAGCCCCTGCTTCTATAAATACTGGACCAATTACTAGAGCTCGCGCACGCCAATTAAAATATCAGGTACTTTCGTTTCTTGGTAATGATTCTAAAGTTCATGAGAATATGATGCTGCCTAAATTGGATACATTTGTTTTGCTTACAAATGAAGGGCCTAGCTTGGACAAGAAAGAGGAACCTTGGAGCAAGTTCAAGCATGGAGATGATGGCATGCACAAGGGGACAAGAACGGAGTTACAAGTGATGATTTCAGGACTTTGAAGCCACCATAATGAGTGCAGGAAGCCTTGGACGAAATATACAAGATGTCACTTCATAAATTTCGTCCAGAGGCTATTATAGGTGCTGCGTCACCTTATTATTGGGCCAGGCCCATGTAATTTCGAAATACTTGAGTATAGGCTGTTTTTAGAGTCCGTATGTGTGGGGAAACAAGAGATAGGGTTAGTTTCGGACCCCTCCTTCAAGGGCCACGAAATCCCCTCCTCTTCCTCCATATATACAGCCCTTAGGGCACCGTTTAGACTTTGGGTTTTGTTTAGATTAAAAGTTCGCCATAGCTGCAACTTCGCGTACTTCGTTTGTGTTCAACGACCAGACCAAGACGTCACAGAACCCCACCTTGATCAATAAAGCTTTCATCTTATATTCGCAATATCCAGATTGCAAATCTTAGTTTCTTGCTTGTTCTTCGTTTGCTTGCAGGAGATAGACCCTCGTGGTCAGGTTGATTGTGCTCCGGGGTGGTCAATAACCTCTCGGAGTTGGTTTAGCGATTGCTAAGGCGCGACGTCCTCGCACGTTCGTAGTCGGATCGTCAAAGTCTACTCCACCAAAAACGATAGCTATCATCTCATCGAAAGATCGGGACACCCTCGCCTCTATCACGTGGGCTGCTTTGAAAACTGCTATGCGTACTCGTTGGGTTCCACCATATTATCAACGTGAATTACTTCAAAAATTGCAGCGCTTAAGACAAGGAAAAAATTCTGTAGAAGAATATTATCAGGAATTACAAACTGGCATGATTAGATGTGGTATTGTTGAGGAGAATGAAGCTATGCTTGCACGTTTCATGGGTGGATTAAATAGAGAGATTCAGACCATTCTAGAGTATAAGGAGTATAATAATATCACTCGTTTATTCCATCTTGCTTGTAAAGCTGAACGTGAAGTGCAGGATCGACAGGCATTGGCGCGAACTAATTTTTCTGCAGGTCGATCTTCATCATGGACACCGCGTGCCTCCTCTACTCCCACACGTCCAACTGCGGCACCACTGACTTCAGCCGCCAATTCCAACTGAGATATAAGAAAACAGGCACGACCACCACCATCTGCCAAGAGTACACCTTCTGGGCCTGCCCAGAGCTCTTCTTCATCTATGGCATCAACAGGGCACACACATGATATTATTTGTCGTCGTTGTGAGGGAAGAGGTCATTATGCGAGAGAATGCCAATCTCCGCGTGTTATGATTGCTACTGAGGATGGTGGGTATGAGTCCGCTAGTGACTATGATGAGGAGACTTTGGCTCTTATTACAAGTGAAGAACACGGTGGAGATGATTCTGATCATGAGACGCAATACATGGCTCCTGAAGACGCTGACAGGTATGAATGTTTAGTTGCTCAACGTGTTTTGAGTGTGCAGGTCACACAAGCTGAGCAAAATCAGAGGCATAATTTGTTCCATACAAAGGGAGTTGTGAAGGAACGTTCTGTTCGCGTCATCATAGATGGAGGAAGCTGCAACAACTTGGCTAGCATGGAGATGGTGGAGAAGCTATCTCTCACCACAAGACCACATCCACATCCTTACTATATCCAATGGTTCAACAACAGCGGCAAGGTTAAGGTAACACGTACTGTTCGTATGCATTTTAGTATCTCTACATATGCTGATTATGTTGATTGTGATGTGGTACCCATGCAAGCATGTTCATTATTACTTGGTAGACCATGGCAATTTGATAAAAATTCTGTACACCATGGTAGAAACAATCAGTATACTCTTGTTCATAAGGATAAACATATTACTTTGCTTCCTATGACTCCTGATTCTATTTTGAAAGATGATATTAATAGAGCTAGTAAAGCAAAGCAGGAGAAAAATAAGAGTGAAAATCAGATTGTGGCAAAAGAATTTGAGCAACAAATGAAGCCTAATAATAAACCATCTAGTGTTGCTTCTGAAATTAAATTGAAAAGTGCATGCTTACTTGCCACCAAATCTGATATTGATGAGCTAGATTTCAGCAATTCTGTTTGCTATGCTTTTGTGTGCAAAGAGGCGTTATTTCCATTCGAGGACGTGCCTTCCTCTTTGCCTCCTGCGGTCACTAACATTTTGCAGGAGTTCGCTGACGTCTTTCCACAAGACGTGCCACCGGGATTACCACCTATTCGCGGGATTGAGCATCAGATTGACTTAATTCCCGGTGCTTCGTTGCCAAACCGTGCGCCATACCGTACCAATCCAGAGGAGACGAAGGAGATTATGCGTCAAGTACAGGAGCTGCTCGACAAAGGTTATATACGCGAATCTCTTAGTCCTTGTGTTGTTCCTATTATACTAGTGCCAAAAAAGGATGGTACGTCGCGTATGTGTGTTGATTGTAGAGGCATTAATAATATTACTATTTGTTATCGTCATCCTATTCCTAGGCTAGATGATATGCTTGATGAATTGAGTGGCTCTACAATATTCTCCAAAGTTGATTTGCGTAGTGGATACCATCAAATTCGTATGAAATTGGGAGATGAATGGAAAACAGCATTTAAAACTAAGTTCGGTTTATATGAGTGGTTAGTCATGCCTTTTGGGTTAACTAATGCACCTAGTACTTTCATGAGATTAATGAACGAAGTTTTACGTGCTTTCATTGGACGATTTGTGGTAGTTTACTTTGATGATATATTGATTTATAGCAGATCTTTGGAGGAACATTTGAAACATTTACGTGTTGTTTTTATTGCTCTACGTGATGCACGTTTGTTTGGTAACCTTGGGAAGTGCACCTTTTGCACCGACCGAGTATCTTTTCTTGGCTATGTTGTTACTCCACAGGGAATTGAAGTTGATAAAGCCAAGATTGAAGCTATTGAGAGTTGGCCGCAGCCCAAAACGGTCACACAAGTGAGGAGTTTCCTTGGCCTCGCTGGGTTCTATAGGCGTTTTGTGAGAGATTTCAGTACCATTGCTGCACCTCTCAACGAGCTTACAAAGAAGGATGTGCCTTTTGTTTGGGGTACCGCACAGGAAGAAGCCTTCACGGTGTTGAAAGATAAGTTAACACATGCTCCTTTACTCCAACTTCCTGATTTTAATAAGACTTTTGAGCTTGAATGTGATGCTAGTGGAATTGGATTAGGAGGTGTGTTATTACAAGATGGCAAACCTGTTGCATACTTTTCTGAAAAATTGAGTGGGCCTAGTCTGAATTACTCTACTTATGATAAGGAATTATATGCTCTTGTTCGGACTTTGGAAACATGGCAACATTATTTATGGCCCAAAGAATTTGTTATTCATTCTGATCATGAATCTTTGAAACATATTAAAAGTCAAGCCAAACTGAACCGTAGACATGCTAAATGTGTTGAATTCATTGAGACTTTCCCTTATGTCATTAAACACAAGAAGGGTAAAGAAAATGTTATTGCTGATGCATTGTCTCGTCGTTATACTATGCTTTCACAACTTGACTTTAAAATATTTGGTTTGGAGACCATCAAAGATCAATATGTGCATGATGCTGAATTTAAAGATGTATTGCAGAATTGTAAAGAAGGGAGAACATGGAACAAGTTCGTCATTAATGATGGATTTGTGTTTCGTGCTAACAAGCTATGCATTCCAGCTAGCTCCGTTCGTCTTTTGTTGTTGCAGGAGGCGCATGGAGGAGGATTAATGGGACACTTTGGCGTAAAGAAGACGGAGGATGTACTTGCTACACATTTCTTTTGGCCAAAGATGAGACGGGATGTTGAGCGCTTTGTTGCTCGCTGCACTACATGTCAAAAAGCTAAGTCACGACTCAATCCTCATGGTTTATATATGCCTTTGCCTGTACCTAGTGTTCCATGGGAGGATATATCTATGGACTTTGTTTTGGGTTTACCTCGAACAAATAAGGGGAGGGATAGCATATTTGTTGTCGTGGATAGGTTCTCGAAAATGGCACACTTTATACCATGTCATAAAAGCGATGATGCTGCTAATGTTGCTGATTTGTTCTTTCGTGAAATTATTCGCTTGCATGGTGTGCCAAATACTATTGTTTCAGATCGTGATACCAAATTTCTTAGCCACTTTTGGAGATGTTTATGGGCTAAGTTGGGGACTAAACTGCTTTTTAGTACTACTTGTCACCCCCAAACTGATGGACAAACTGAAGTAGTCAATAGAACTTTGTCTACTATGCTTAGGGCTGTTTTGAAGAATAACAAGAAAATGTGGGAAGAATGCTTGCCTCATATTGAATTTGCTTATAATCGTTCGTTGCATTCTACTACTAAGATGTGCCCTTTTGAAATTGTATATGGTTTCCTACCTCGTGCACCTGTTGATTTGTTGCCTCTTCCATCTTCGGAGAAGGCTAATTTTGATGCTAAACAACGTGCTGAATTGATCTTAAAAATGCATGAGTTAACTAAGGAGAACATTGAGCGTATGAATGCTAAATATAAACTTGCTGGAGATAAGGGTAGAAAACATGTTGTGTTTGCACCTGGAGATCTTGTTTGGTTACATTTGCGTAAGGATAGATTTCCTGATTTGCGCAAATCAAAGCTAATGCCACGTGCTGATGGTCCTTTTAAGGTGTTAGAGAAAATAAATGATAACGCATATAAACTTGGGCTGCCTGCAGATTTTGGGGTTAGTCCCACTTTTAACATTGCAGATTTGAAGCCTTATTTGGGTGAGGAAGATGAGCTTCCGTCGAGGACGACTTCATTTCAAGAAGGGGAGGATGATGAGGACATCAATACCATTGTTACACCCACAGCCCCTGCTGCTATACATACTGGACCAATTACTAGAGCTCGCGCATGCCAATTAAATTATCAGGTACTTTCGTTTCTTGGTAATGATTCTAATGTTCATGAGAATATGATGCTGCCTAAATTGGATACATTTGTTTTGCTTACAAATGAAGGGCCTAGCTTGGACAAGAAAGAGGAACCTTGGAGCAAGTTCAAGCATGGAGATGATGGCATGCGCAAGGGGAACAAGAACGGAGTTACAAGTGATGATTTCAGGACTTTGAAGCCACCATAAGGAGTGCAGGAAGCCTTGGACGAAATATACAAGATGCCACTTCATAAATTTCGTCCAGAGGCTATTATAGGTGCTGCGTCACCTTATCATTGGGCCAGGCCCATGTAATTTCGAAATACTTGAGTATACGCTCTTTTTAGAGTCCGTATGTGTGGGGAAACAAGAGATAGGGTTGGTTTCGGACCCCTCCTTCAAGGGCCACGAAATCCCCCCCTCTTCCTCCATATATACAGCCCTTAGGGCACCGTTTAGACTTTGGGTTTTGTTTAGATTAAAAGTTCGCCATAGCTGCAACTTCGCGTACTTCGTTTGTGTTCAACGACCAGACCAAGACGTCACAGAACCCCACCTCGATCAATAAAGCTTTCATCTTATATTCGCAATATCCAGATTGCAAATCTTAGTTTCTTGCTTGTTCTTCGTTTGCTTGCAGGAGATAGACCCTCGGGGTCAGGTTGATTGTGCTCCGGCGTGGTCAATAACCTCTCGGAGTTGGTTTAGCGATTGCTAAGGCGCGACGTCCTCGCACGTTCGTAGTCGGATCGTCAAAGTCTACTCCACCAAAAACGATAGATATCATCTCATCGAAAGATCGGGACACCCTCGCCTCTATCACACACCTTACTAAATTAAATGATATAGCCACCCTATTTGCTCATGATGAGAAGATTCGCTACTACTATATCCTCAAATTATTTCCATTCTCATTAAAGGGTGATGCTAAGATATGGTACAATACTCTTGCTCCTGGCTGTGTGCGTAGTCCCCAGGATATGATTTATTACTTCTCTGAAAAATATTTTCCTGCTCATAAGAAACAAGCTGCCTTACAAGGAAATATTTAACTTTCTACAAATTGAAGAAGAGAGTCTCCCACAAGCTTGGGGGAAGCTTCTCCAATTGCTTAATGCTTTGCCTGATCATCCACTTAAGAAAAATGAAATACTTTATATCTTCTATAATGCACTAACCGATGCTTCTAGGGAGTTCCTAGATAGTTGTGTTGGTTGTGTTTTTAGGGAACGAACTGTTGGGCAAGCTGAGGAATTATTGAATAATATATTCAAAAATTATGATGATTGGACTCTTCCCGAACCACCGCTTAAGCCCACTCCAAAGAATAGGGGTATCTTATATCTCAGTCCGAAAGATATGCAAGAGGCAAAGAAATCTATGAAGGAAACAGGTATTAAGGCAGAGGATGTTAAAGATTTACCTCCTATTGAAGAAATACATGGACTTGACACACCACCACCAAAGGTGGTAGAGGTAAATTCTTTAATGAAATTTGATGAAAAAGACATCCCTTAGAATAAATATCCTAGTCAATGCCTTTATGAGTTTGACAATTACATTAGAAAGCAAGATCACTTCAATGAAAATGTTATGGAACAATTGAAATACAACTCTGATATGATTGCTCGCTTGGGTGACATGTTATTTAGAATCTCCAATGATGTTAGAGGTGTAGGAGTAATGACTAGAGGAGGTAGAATGACTCAGGAACCACTTTATCCTGAAGGACACCCTAAAAGAATTGAACAAGACTCTCAAAGAATCAACACTGATGCACCTAGTCCATCTAAAAAGAAGAAGAAGAAAAAAATGATAGGACTTTGCATGCCTCTAGTGAACCTGAGATAGAAAAACCTCCTGAAAATAATAATGATGTTTCTATTTCTGATGCTGAAACTCAATCTGGTAACGAATGTTCACCTAGTGATAATGAAAAAGATAATGATGATGTTCATGAAGACACTCAACCAGACAATGATAAACAACCAGATAATGATGTTGAAATAGAACCAGCTGTTGATCTTGATAACCCACAATCTAAAAATAAAAGATATGATAAAAGAGACTTTGTTGCTAGAAAACATGGAAGAGAAAGAGAACCATGGGTTCAAAAACCCATGCCCTTTGCACCTAAGTCAACTGAAGAAAAGGATGATGAAGAATTTGAACGTTTTGCTGAAATGCTTAGGCCAGTCTTTTTGCGTACTCGCTTGACCAATATTTTAAAGACGGCCCCTTATGCAAAATATATGAAAGACATCATCTCTAATAAAAGAAAGATACCTGAAGCTGAAATCTCCACCATGCTTGCTAATTATTCTTTTAAGGATGGAGTACCTAAAAAACTTGGAGATCTGGGAATACCAACTATACCTTACTCCATCAAAAGAAATTATGTCAAAACCGCTTTGTGTGATTTAGGGGATGGTGTTAGTGTTATGCATTTCTCTTATATAAAAGATTTGATTTGAATAAACTCACACCTACTGAAATATATTTGCAAATGGCTGACAAATCAACTGCCATACCTATCGGTATTTGTGAGGATGTGCCCGTTGTTGTTGCAAATGTTACTATTTTAACTGACTTTGTTATACTTGAGATGCCCGAGGACGACAACATGTCGATTATCCTTGGTAGACCCTTCTTCAATACTGCAGGGGCTATTATTGATTGCAATAAGAGCAAGGTCACTTTTCATATCAATGGTAATGAGCATACGGTGCACTTTCCGAAGAAACAATTCCAAGTGAATGGTATTTATGTTATTGAAAAATCTCCGACACTCACTATTGGAAGTTTTCAACTACCTCTACCTACTGCTAAAAAGAAATATGAAGTGCTTATTGTTGGGGACATGCATATCCCCGTTGAGGTAACTTAGTGTTTTACGAAAGTTCTTCGGTTTCATGCTAATCGAAGGTGGCTGTTAATAAGACTTGATCAACCTTATTAATGGATCATTTTTGAGAGGTATGAAGTTGATGAATTTAGTAAGCACAATCTTCTGCTCCCAACTTTTATTTTCTGTTTTTCTTAGTTAAATAAAATAAAATAAAATGCCATGTTTTGTCTTTTTTTTCTGAATTTCCTGTGCAATAAAAAAATGACCCAAAAATAAAAGTTCTCATAATGTCCTGAAAATTTAATACGATTTTTTCTGAATATTTAAGAATTTATAGTGCAAATAACATCAGAGGGGGGTGCACCAGGTGGGGACAACCCACCTGGGCATGCCAGCATCCCCAGGCTTGCCCTGGTGGGTTATGGTCCCCACGTGGGCCCCCTCACTTATCTCTTTAACCCATGTCATCACCTACCTCCAGAAAAAAAATCACCATTGCTCTCTCTCTCGTGTTCTTGCTCTCAAACCCGCGGATTTCGATCTCTTTGATCGAAGCCCCGTTTCCGAAACTATTTTGGGGGATTGCTACTTGGTATGTGGCTCCTCCATTGCTCCAATTAGTTTTTGCTTTAATGGATTCTATTTTGAATAATTAGCTACTCTTGGTGCTGCTGTAGATGAGCTTGCATGTTGAATTCTTAGAGTTCTAAGTAGTTTGAATGCTTAATATGGCCTCTATGCATCCCTATGAGTAGTTGCTATCAATCTTGTGAAGTTTTGTTGACAAAAATTTTGTGGACTAAAATTTTCAGAATTTTATTCATAGGAATAAGATGAGTTTCTTTAGGAGGTTTGCTTCCAGGAAGAGCTCTAAGGTAGTCATTGGGGAGTCATCGGATAACGATCTCCACACTCGGAGAAGGGCGGAGGTGTGGCCGTGTGAATGGCCGCATAACCCCTTCATGGATGGAGCCAGAATCCATCAAGAGTTCGCACAATTTGCTGCTAATGCTGGTCTCACCGACTTCATCGCAGCTGAGTGTGAACAATACCATCTCCTTACAAATTCCTTTGTGCAAAGTTTCCATTTCTGAGTAGGAATAATCCCCCTGAGGTGCAGTTTAATTTATATGCCGAAACCCGTCAGATACCACTTACTGATTTTTGCGATATATGCTTGATCCCTTCTGACGGGGAAATAAGAGAGCCTAGACCTGCATAGTTCGAGGACTTTTATCGTACTCTGTCAGTGGGAGATGAGAGAGGCGTGTCGAGTGTCACCGCTACTAGTTTGCGGTTTCCTGCTGTGCATTATTTTGCTCTATTTATTGCTAAGTGCTTAATTTCTAGAGAAAAGGTGGGTGCACTCTGTGCTCTGGACTTCGCCATCTTACGCCACGCACTGTACGGTGATAACACTTACAGCCTAGGGGCCATTATTGCACGCCGTCTGCACCTTAACAGGTCCAAGGGCAAAATTCATGGCGGTATTTATGCGACTCGTTTAGCGAGTCATTTTAACATTCAGATTCGCCAGCATGATGACCGTTTACCTAAGGTTTATTTAGATCACCAGGCGATGAAGGATCACCAGTTTACTGATATTGATGATTCTGTTAACCATATTCCTTACAACCTGGTTTTCAGTGAGGATATCCATGATATTATTCCGTTGCCTGCACCTCCCTTGTTTGATTCTATGGCCAGGGGCAGATACAGGATCATGCCTGAGGTCATTATTGCCTACCAGAACGCCCAGGTAGAGGCAGAGGAGGAGCCTCAGGAGTGGGACGCTCAGGTGCCCGCTCCACAGCACTTCAACGTGGGACCGGATGGCTACTACGAGTGGTGATTACCAAGCTAGGCCAAAAGCCTAAGCTTGGGGGAGTACGTATCTCCACCGACATTACATTCATGTTCACACATTTCATTCCAATTGTCGGTGTCCTCACTTTTTCATTGTATTATCCATGCTAGATTTATTTCCCCGCTTTCTTCTTGTGTGTTTGAATAACTTTGAGAAAATCACAAAAAAAAATGTTGCTTGCTTCTTTTCGGTTTTTCTTTCTAGCTTAGCTAGGTGTAGTATTAAAAAGAAAATCCAAAAAGATTTCCTTGTTCTTCTTTTGCTTGTTGGGAGTTCTCCCGTGTAAATACTTTTCTCGTTTTTGTTTTCCCTTTTTTCTTTAACTTGCTTTCTTCTAGAAAAACTAAAAACTCCAAAAATATTTTAGTGTGTTTCTCTGAAATTTGTTTCTTTTTATTGAGTCATACCGAGGAGAAGACGACGATGAAAATGTTTAGTGGCTCTCATATGCATTTATATTGATCTAACAAAGAGCCCATATAACGTTGTCTTCTCATCTTGAATAACATGTCTGCAGATTCCAGCTTAGTCCACGGCACTCTTGCACTATTATTATTTTCATATCATTCGGTCGTGCAAGTGAAAGGCAATAATGACGATATTTGATGAACTGGCTGTGGCAGAGAGAAACGGGTATGAACTCAACTTGTTCTATTTTTGTAAATATGTTTAACCCAGTATCCATGATTTGACATATTATGATCAAACATGTTTGCAATGACAATTAGTGATGAGGACATGACTACCTTGGATATGACCAAAAATATTGCATACATGTATATTTGTGAGGTGATTTCTAATGCAAACTATGCAATAATTTATTTGTGTCATCCACGACAAAAATACTTCACAAACTTTTGTGCCATGTCTAATTGCAGGTGTATGGGACATTTGTACAATTCACATATGAAGATAAGGGAAAAAAAGAAGTTTAGGTGCTGTTCAAAAAGTCCTCTCACGTCACTTTTGGGCCAAGAGAAGATAGAGTCCAAGTCTCTCACGTTGTGGATTTAGATTCGGACTGCACAGATATACCTGACTCAAAATGCCAAGAACTATTTCATACGGACTCCGAATTGGGTGATTCTTTTTTTGTTGGAAAGTAGATTTCGTGCTCTTTCGAACCCAATTGGTTTCACCTTCAAATTCATCCGGAGCGTTGAGTTGTCGTCAAAACAATCTGACGCTGTAGCAGAATCCGAGTCAAACTACAAGTCCAAAGGTGTTGCATCACCTCCACTTGGGCCCATTGGCCTTGTACGACCTAGGGTTAGTTTTAGGCTGCCTTGGGACGTCCTCCCACCTCCTTGGCCGCCACCCCTTGCTCCTATATAAGTAGATCCATCTAGTAGCTTTTTGCTTGGGTTTTGTTTAGATTAAAAGTTCGCCATAGCTGCAACTTCGCGTACTTCGTTTGTGTTCAACGACCAGACCAAGACGTCACAGAACCCCACCTTGATCAATAAAGCTTTCATCTTATATTCGCAATATCCAGATTGCAAATCTTAGTTTCTTGCTTGTTCTTCGTTTGCTTGCAGGAGATAGACCCTCGTGGTCAGGTTGATTGTGCTCCGGCGTGGTCAATAACCTCTCGGAGTTGGTATAGCGATTGCTAAGGCGCGACGTCCTCGCACGTTCGTAGTCGGATCGTCAAAGTCTACTCCACCAAAAACGATAGCTATCATCTCATCGAAAGATCGGGACACCCTCGCCTCTATCACGTTTGTTTGGTAACCTTGGGAAGTGCACCTTTTGCACCGACCGAGTATCTTTTCTTGGCTATGTTGTTACTCCACAGGGAATTGAAGTTGATAAAGCCAAGATTGAAGCTATTGAGAGTTGGCCGCAGCCCAAAACGGTCACACAAGTGAGGAGTTTCCTTGGCCTCGCTGGTTTCTATAGGCGTTTTGTGAGAGATTTCAGCACCATTGCTGCACCTCTCAATGAGCTTACAAAGAAGGATGTGCCTTTTGTTTGGGGTACCTCACAGGAAGAAGCCTTCACGGTATTGAAAGATAAGTTGACACATGCTCCTTTACTCCAACTTCCTGATTCTAATAAGACTTTTGAGCTTGAATGTGATGCTAGTGGAATTGGATTAGGAGGTGTTTTATTACAAGATGGCAAACCTGTTGCATACTTTTCTGAAAAATTGAGTGGGCCTAGTCTGAACTATTCTACTTATGATAAAGAATTATATGCTCTTGTTCGGACCTTAGAAACATGGCAACATTATTTATGGCCCAAAGAATTTGTTATACATTCTGATCATGAATCTTTGAAACACATTAAAAGTCAAGCAAAACTGAACCGTAGACATGCTAAATGGGTTGAATTTATTGAGACTTTCCCTTATGTCATTAAACACAAGAAGGGTAAAGAAAATGTTATTGCTGATGCATTGTCTCGTCGTTATACTATGCTTTCACAACTTGACTTTAAAATATCTGGTTTGGAGACCATCAAAGATCAATATGTGCATGATGCTGAATTTAAAGATGTATTGCAGAATTGTAAGGAAGGGAGAACATGGAACAAGTTCGTCGTTAACGATGGATTTGTGTTTCGTGCTAACAAGCTATGCATTCCAGCTAGCTCCGTTCGTCTTTTGTTGTTGCAGGAGGCGCATGGAGGAGGATTAATGGGACACTTTGGCGTGAAGAAGACGGAGGATATACTTGCTACACATTTCTTTTGGCCAAAGATGAGACGGGATGTTGAGCGTTTTGTTGCTCGCTGCACTACATGTCAAAAAGCTAAGTCACGACTCAATCCTCATGGTTTATATATGCCTTTGCCTGTACCTAGTGTTCTGATGAGGACATCAATACCATTGTTACACCCACAGCCCCTGCTTCTATACATACTGGACCAATTACTAGAGCTCGCGCACGCCAATTAAATTATCAGGTACTTTCGTTTCTTGGTAATGATTCTAAAGTTCATGAGAATATGATGCTGCCTAAATTGGATACATTTGTTTTGCTTACAAATGAAGGCCCTAGCTTGGACAAGAAAGAGGAACCTTGGAGCAAGTTCAAGCATGGAGATGATGGCATGCACAAGGGGAACAAGAACGGAGTTACAAGTGATGATTTCAGGACTTTGAAGCCACCATAATGAGTGCAGGAAGCCTTGGACGAAATATACAAGATGTCACTTCATAAATTTCGTCCAGAGGCTATTATAGGTGCTGCGTCACCTTATTATTGGGCCAGGCCCATGTAATTTCGAAATACTTGAGTATAGGCTATTTTTAGAGTCCGTATGTGTGGGGAAACAAGAGATAGGGTTGGTTTCGGACCCCTCCTTCAAGGGCCACGAAATCCCCTCCTCTTCCTCCATATATACAGCCCTTAGGGCACTGTTTAGACTTTGGGTTTTGTTTAGATTAAAAGTTCGCCATAGCTGCAACTTCGCGTACTTCGTTTGTGTTCAACGACCAGACCAAGCCGTCACAGAACCCCACCTTGATCAATAAAGCTTTCATCTTATATTCGCAATATCCAGATTGCAAATCTTAGTTTCTTGCTTGTTCTTCGTTTGCTTGCAGGAGATAGACCCTCGTGGTCAGGTTGATTGTGCTCCGGCGTGGTCAATAACCTCTCGGAGTTGGTTTAGCGATTGCTAAGGCGCGACGTCCTCGCACGTTCGTAGTCGGATCGTCAAAGTCTACTCCACCAAAAACGATAGCTATCATCTCATCGAAAGATCGGGACACCCTCGCCTCTATCAAGTGGTACCGTCGTTGAGAGTTTATTCAACATTGCATCTCTGAATTGATTATTGCTGACCCTTTTTGCTACCATATCATAAGCCTTCCCAGCTCCACATACATCTAGATCGTGTGTTTGACACCATGATGAGGACATCAATACCATTGTTACACCCACAGCCCCTGCTTCTATACATACTGGACCAATTACTAGAGCTCGCGCACGCCAATTAAAATATCAGGTACTTTCGTTTCTTGGTAATGATTCTAAAGTTCATGAGAATATGATGCTGCCTAAATTGGATACATTTGTTTTGCTTACAAATGAAGGGCCTAGCTTGGACAAGAAAGAGGAACCTTGGAGCAAGTTCAAGCATGGAGATGATGGCATGCACAAGGGGAACAAGAACGGAGTTACAAGTGATGATTTCAGGACTTTGAAGCCACCATAATGAGTGCAGGAAGCCTTGGACGAAATATACAAGATGTCACTTCATAAATTTCGTCCAGAGGCTATTATAGGTGCTGCGTCACCTTATTATTGGGCCAGGCCCATGTAATTTCGAAATAATTGAGTATAGGCTATTTTTAGAGTCCGTATGTGTGGGGAAACAAGAGATAGGGTTGGTTTCGGACCCCTCCTTCAAGGGCCACGAAATCCCCCCCCTCTTCCTCCATATATACAGCCCTTAGGGCACCGTTTAGACTTTGGGTTTTGTTTAGATTAAAAGTTCGCCATAGCTGCAACTTCGCGTACTTCGTTTGTGTTCAACGACCAGACCAAGACGTCACAGAACCCCACCTTGATCAATAAAGCTTTCATCTTATATTCGCAATATCCAGATTGCAAATCTTAGTTTCTTGCTTGTTCTTCGTTTGCTTGCAGGAGATAGACCCTCGTGGTCAGGTTGATTGTGCTCCGGCGTGGTCAATAACCTCTCGGAGTTGGTTTAGCGATTGCTAAGGCGCGACGTCCTCGCACGTTCGTAGTCGGATCGTCAAAGTCTACTCCACCAAAAACGATAGCTATCATCTCATCGAAAGATCGGGACACCCTCGCCTCTATCAAATTGGATACATTTGTTTTGCTTACAAATGAAGGGCCTAGCTTGGACAAGAAAGAGGAACCTTGGAGCAAGTTCAAGCATGGAGATGATGGCATGCACAAGGGGAACAAGAACGGAGTTACAAGTGATGATTTCAGGACTTTGAAGCCACCATAATGAGTGCAGGAAGCCTTGGACGAAATATACAAGATGTCACTTCATAAATTTCGTGCAGAGGCTATTATGGGTGTTGCGTCACCTTATTATTGGGCCAGGCCCATGTAATTTCGAAATACTTGAGTATAGGCTGTTTTTAGAGTCCGTATGTGTGGGGAAACAAGAGATAGGGTTGGTTTCAGACCCCTCCTTCAAGGGCCACGAAATCCCCTCCTCTTCCTCCATATATACAGCCCTTAGGGCACCGTTTAGACTTTGGGTTTTGTTTAGATTAAAAGTTCGCCATAGCTGCAACTTCGCGTACTTCGTTTGTGTTCAACGACCAGACCAAGACGTCACAGAACCCCACCTTGATCAATAAAGCTTTCATCTTATATTCGCAATATCCAGATTGCAAATCTTAGTTTCTTGCTTGTTCTTCGTTTGCTTGCAGGAGATAGACCCTCGTGGTCAGGTTGATTGTGCTCCGGCGTGGTCAATAACCTCTCGGAGTTGGTTTAGCGATTGCTAAGTGATGAGGACATCAATACCATTGTTACACCCACAACCCCTGCTTCTATACATACTGGACCAATTACTAGAGCTCGCGCACGCCAATTAAAATATCAGGTACTTTCGTTTCTTGGTAATGATTCTAAAGTTCATGAGAATATGATGCTGCCTAAATTGGATACATTTGTTTTGCTTACAAATGAAGGGCCTAGCTTGGACAAGAAAGAGGAACCTTGGAGCAAGTTCAAGCATGGAGATAATGGCATGCACAAGGGGAACAAGAACGGAGTTACAAGTGATGATTTCAGGACTTTGAAGCCACCATAATGAGTGCAGGAAGCCTTGGACGAAATATACAAGATGTCACTTCATAAATTTCGTCCAGAGGCTATTATAGGTGCTGCGTCACCTTATTATTGGGCCAGGCCCATGTAATTTCGAAATACTTGAGTATAGGCTGTTTTTAGAGTCCGTATGTGTGGGGAAACAAGAGATAGGGTTGGTTTCGGACTCCTCCTTCAAGGGCCACGAAATCCCCTCCTCTTCCTCCATATATACAGCCCTTAGGGCACCGTTTAGACTTTGGGTTTTGTTTAGATTAAAAGTTCGCCATAGCTGCAACTTCGCGTACTTCGTTTGTGTTCAACGACCAGACCAAGACGTCACAGAACCCCACCTTGATCAATAAAGCTTTCATCTTATATTCGCAATATCCAGATTGCAAATCTTAGTTTCTTGCTTGTTCTTCGTTTGCTTGCAGGAGATAGACCCTCGTGGTCAGGTTGATTGTGCTCCGGCGTGGTCAATAACCTCTCGGAGTTGGTTTAGCGATTGCTAAGGCGCGACGTCCTCGCACGTTCGTAGTCGGATCGTCAAAGTCTACTCCACCAAAAACGATAGCTATCATCTCATCGAAAGATTGGGACACCCTCGCCTCTATCAAGTGGTATCAGTTTTCAGGTTGCTCGGTGAGAATTTCCAGTTTTCCCTAGATTAGATTTATTTTCTTACCTATTGTCCAAAAAAAGCCACACAAAAAAAAGTTAGATCTATTCATCCTTTGTCCAAGCCAGTCTGAGCCTTTGCAATTTTCTTTTCATTGCTTGCATAGTTGAATTATCGGTTACATCGTCGTGTCGAGTTGCTGGTCTTAGTGTCTAGTTCGTTTAGAGTTTCGAGTTCTGTTCACATTAGTCACGCCGCCGCTGCATCGTTTTTCCTTCCGCTGTCCACCATCCCATCCATCAATTTCCAAATCGTGCCACCCACCATTCATTGTCATAATCATAGTTGAGGTCGTTCACATCTGTGCTTGATCCAATCTACATCTTATCTAGTTTGTTTTGGAAAGAGGAAGAGAGAAAAAAAAGAGAGAAAAAAAAGTTAAAAAAAAAGTCAGAGAAAAAAAAAGAGAGAAAGAAAAAGAAAAAAAGTGTGAGAAAAAAAAAGAGCAAAAAAAAAACAAAATTCGGATCTATCTAGACTCAATCTCGTAGCTGAATTCGGATTGGAAACTGTTTTGCGCAGTGTTCAGTAAAACAGGCATATCTTTTTCGTACGAAGTCTGTTTTGGCTCCGTGAGTACTCAAATTAAAGCTAGTGATGAGCCGCATCTAAATAGTTTCAGAAGCTAGTTCAATATTTGACACCTCAAAATCGGCTTCTAAATAGGTCTTTTTGCCCTCCGAAGTTCGCGAACACAGCTTGTTCCAGTTTTTCAGGCCAGTTTTAGAATTTTTTGACTCCTCATATCAACTCGGAATTTAGTGATTCTTTTTGCGTTTGAAAGCTTGAGTCAGTGCCATTCTTGATAAAAAATATCAGAAAATTGGCAAAAACTTTTCCAGAGGAAAGTTGGAGACAAAGTTGTTGGTATATCCTACTTGGTAGTTGTTTCTCATCATTATCTTTACTGCCATTGTGATCTTCACTTATATCTTGCTGTCCAGAGCTACTTCATATCCTTTATTGATGCTAGTTGTGCAACGCCGTGACCTCATTAGTGTTCTAGGCTCGCGTCTCTAGTCCGGTCTAGCCTAGGACCAGCACAGTACCGTCGTTGAGCGTTTATTCAACATTGCATCTCTGAATTGATTATTGCTAATCTTTTGCTACCAAATATTTAAGCCTTCCAAGCTCCACATATTTCTACACCGTGTATACGTACGTTCCCCTGGCAATCGTTTTACTCAATCTTCGGAGTTATTTGACACTGCTGGTTGCCTGTCACCACCTGCTGCATGGTAAGAACTTGTAAGATATTGATATTTGCTACACTGTGAGTGTTTTACCACCACATCCTAGTAGTTCATAGGAACATTATTCTTGGATTTTGTTTCTTGTTTTCTACTAACTATGGCAGGTTCCAGAGTTGTTAGTTCTTGGGCTTCATCGATCGTGGGAGATTTGCCATCACCTAAGAAAATACAACAACCGCCACAAGAGGAGCAATTACATCAGAATGCACATAATCAGGTTAATGTTTCCATGCCACCATTTACTGGTCGTTTTAGGCCTGATTTATATATTGAATGGGAGTACGAAATAAATGCTATATTTGCTTCCCATAATTTTGATGAGCGTGGAAAATTTCAAGCTGCGGTTAGTACTTTTAGTAGCTTTGCTTTAGTTTGGTGGAGTGAATATTGTCGGTTAAACCCTGATCTTATACCTACTACTTGGGATGATTTAAAACTTGTCATGAGAGATAGATTCGTTGATGTTTATTATACTCGTGGCATGATTAAAAAATTACAACATTTAAAACAAGGCACTGACACGGTAACAAAATACTATGATGATTTACAAACTACATTATTGCACTCATTTTTAGAAGAAAGTGAAGAAGATTTTATGGATAGATTTTGGGGAGGATTAAACTGTGATATTCAAGAGATACTAATTCATGAAGAGTGTTATCCTATGGACCATTTGTTTCGTCTTGCTTGCAAAGCTGAACAGGAAATAAAACGACGTGTTGCCCACAAGGAGAACAAGTGCACGATGCACATTCCAAGTGTTGATATAGATGTTTCTTCAACTACTAGGCGTACTATGACAACCACATCCGTTGTTGCGATGACTACATCATCTCCACCATGTGACACATCACCACCGAGAGTGCCTACATCATCTGAGTTGATCATAAGGAGCAAGGGGTGGTGGCCAAGGAGGTGGGAGGACGTCCCAAGGCAGCCTAAAACTAACCCTAGGTCGTACAAGGCTCATGGGCCCAAGTGGAGGTGATGCAACACCTTTGGACTTGTAGTTTGACTCGGATTCTGTTGCAGTGTCAGATTGTTTCATCGAGAACTCAACGCTCCGGACGAATTTGAAGGTGAATCCAACTGGGTTGGAAAGAGCACGAAATCTACTTTCCAACAAAAAAAGAATCACCCAATTCGGAGTCCGTATGAAATAGTTCTTGGCGTTTTGAGTCAGGTATGTCTGTGCAGTCCGAATCTGAATCCAGAACGTGAGAGACTTGGACTCTATCTTCTCTTGGCCCAAAAGTGACGTGAGAGGACTTTTTGAACAGCACCTAAACATCTCTTTTCCCCTTATCTTCATATGTGGATTGTACAAATGTCCCATACACCTGCAATTAGACATGACACAAAAGTTTGTGAAGTATTTTTGTCCTGGATGACATAAATAAATTATTGCATAGTTTGCATTAGAAATCACCTCACAAATATACAAGTATGCAATATTTTTGGTCGTATCCAAGGTAGTCATGTCCTCATCAACGACTCAATCCTCATGGTTTATATATGCCTTTGCCTGTACCTAGTGTTCCTTGGGAGGATATATCTATGGACTTTGTTTTAGGTTTACCTCGAACAAAGAAGGGGAGGGATAGCATATTTGTTGTCGTGGATAGGTTCTCGAAAATGGCACACTTTATACCATGTCATAAAAGCGATGATGCTGTTAATGTTGCTGATTTGTTCTTTCGTGAAATTATACGCTTGCATGGTGTGCCAAATACTATTGTTTCAGATCGTGATACTAAATTTCTTAGCCACTTTTGGAGATGTTTATGGGCTAAGTTGGGGACTAAACTGCTTTTTAGTACTACATGTCACCCCCAAACTGATGGACAAACTGAAATAGTCAATAGAACATTGTCTACTATGCTTAGGGCTGTTTTGAAGAATAACAAGAAAATGTGGGAAGAATGCTTGCCTCATATTGAATTTGCCTATAATCGTTCATTGCATTCTACTACTAAGATGTGTCCTTTTGAAATTGTGTATGGTTTCCTTCCTCGTGCACCAATTGATTTGTTGCCTCTTCCATCTTCGGAGAAGGTTAATTTTGATGCTAAACAACGTGCTGAATTGATCTTAAAAATGCATGAGTTAACTAAGGAGAACATTGAGCGTATGAATGCTAAATATAAACTTGCTGGAGATAAGGGTAGAAAACATGTTGTGTTTGCACCTGGAGATCTTGTTTGGTTACATTTGCGTAAGGATAGATTTCCTGATTTGCGCAAATCAAAGCTAATGCCACGTGCTGATGGTCCTTTTAAGGTGTTAGAGAAAATAAATGATAATCCATATAAACTTGAGCTGCCTGCAGATTTTGGGGTTAGTCCCACTTTTAACATTGCAGATCTGAAGCCTTATTTGGGTGAGGAAGATGAGCTTCCATCGAGGACGACTTCATTTCAAGAAGGGGAGGATGATGAGGACATCAATACCATTGTTACACCCACAGCCCCTACTTCTATACATACTGGACCAATTACTAGAGCTCACGCACGCCAATTAAAATATCATGTACTTTCGTTTCTTGGTAATGATTCTAAAGTTCATGAGAATATGATGCTGCCTAAATTGGATACATTTGTTTTGCTTACAAATGAAGGGCCTAGCTTGGACAAGAAAGAGGAACCTTGGAGCAAGTTCAAGCATGGAGATGATGGCATGCACAAGGGGAACAAGAACGGAGTTACAAGTGATGATTTCAGGACTTTGAAGCCACCATAATGAGTGCAGGAAGCCTTGGACGAAATATACAAGATGTCACTTCATAAATTTCGTCCAGAGGCTATTATAGGTGCTGCGTCACCTTATTATTGGGCCAGGCCCATGTAATTTCGAAATACTTGAGTATAGGCTGTTTTTAGAGTCCGTATGTGTGGGGAAACAAGAGATAGGGTTGGTTTCGGACCCCTCCTTCAAGGGCCAAGAAATCCCCTCCTCTTCCTCCATATATACAGCCCTTAGGGCACCGTTTAGACTTTGGGATTTGTTTAGTTAAAAGTTAGCCATTGCAACTTCGTGTACTTCGTTTGTGTCCAACGACCAGACCAAGACCGCTTTCGGATCCCCACCATTATCAATACTTCATCTATATTCGCAATATTCAGATTGCATTATCATATTCTTGCTTGTTCTTCGATTGCGTGCAGGAATAGACCTTCGTGGTCAGGTTGATCGTGCTTCCAGCATCGTCAGTAACCTCAGGAGATTGGTTTAGCGATTGCTAAGGCGCAACGTCGTGCACGTTTGTAGTCGGATCGTCAAAGTCGGCTCCACCAAATCGATAGTTACCATCTCATCGAAAGATCGGGACACCCTCGCCTCTATCAAGTGGTATCAGTTTTCAGGTTGCTCGGTGAGAATTTCCAGTTTTCCCTAGATTAGATTTATTTTCTTACGTATTGTCCAAAAAAAAAGCCACAAAAAAAAATTAGTGTTAGTTCATCATATCCGAACCAATCTGAGCCTTTGCATAATCTTTTTAGGGTTTTTGCTTTGTTGAATTTGCGGTTGCATCGTCGTGTCAAGTTGCTGGTCTTAGCGTCTAGTTCTTTAGAGTTTCGAGTTCTGTTCACAAGTTGTCACGCCGCCGCCGCACCATCATCATCGCCCCTACCATATACCACCACAGCTTATCTGCTATTTCTCTGAGTCCATATACCACCACCGATCCGAGTCCATATACCACCACCAATCCGAGTCCTCATATACTACCGTCATATACCATCACCAGTCCGAGTTCCACCATATTCATCTCTGCCACCAGTCCTAGTCCGAGTCCAGTATTTATTCCTTTATTTTAGAGTTCCAGATCACGCGATACTGCGAGCCGTGAACAAGTCGGATTCCCCAATTTTCGTGCTACCCGTAGAAGAAAAATAGTTCCAGTTTCAAAAAAAAAAAAACTAAGTCTGGAAAATTCTGGCTAGGCAGTTTTTAGACCATTTGTAGACTTTTTCGAAAAAAAATTGTTGCGGAGCAAAAAAAAAAGTGCAAAAAAAAAGAAAAAAAGATGATGAGGACATCAATACCATTGTTACACCCACAGCCCCTGCTTCTATACATACTGGACCAATTACTAGAGCTCGCGCACGCCAATTAAAATATCAGGTACTTTCGTTTCTTGGTAATGATTCTAAAGTTCATGAGAATATGATGCTGCCTAAATTGGATACATTTGTTTTGCTTACAAATGAAGGGCCTAGCTTGGACAAGAAAGAGGAACCTTGGAGCAAGTTCAAGCATGGAGATGATGGCATGCACAAGGGGAACAAGAACGGAGTTACAAGTGATGATTTCAGGACTTTGAAGCCACCATAATGAGTGCAGGAAGCCTTGGACGAAATATACAAGATGTCACTTCATAAATTTCGTCCAGAGGCTATTACAGGTGCTGCGTCACCTTATTATTGGGCCAGGCCCATGTAATTTCGCAATACTTGAGTATAGGCTGTTTTTAGAGTCCGTATGTGTGGGGAAACAAGAGATAGGGTTGGTTTCGGACCCCTCCTTCAAGGGCCACGAAATCCCCTCCTCTTCCTCCATATATACAGCCCTTAGGGCACCGTTTAGACTTTGGGTTTTGTTTAGATTAAAAGTTCGCCATAGCTGCAACTTCGCGTACTTCGTTTGTGTTCAACGACCAGACCAAGACGTCACAGAACCCCACCTTGATCAATAAAGCTTTCATCTTATATTCGCAATATCCAGATTGCAAATCTTAGTTTCTTGCTTGTTCTTCGTTTGCTTGCAGGAGATAGACCCTCGTGGTCAGGTTGATTGTGCTCCGGCGTGGTCAATAACCTCTCGGAGTTGTTTTAGCGATTGCTAAGGCGCGACGTCCTCGCACGTTCGTAGTCGGATCGTCAAAGTCTACTCCACCAAAAACGATAGCTATCATCTCATCGAAAGATCGGGACACCCTCGCCTCTATCAAGGCACTGACACGGTAACAAAATATTATGATGATTTACAAACTACATTGTTGCACTCATTTTTAGAAGAAAGTGAAGAAGATTTTATGGATAGATTTTGGGGAGGATTAAACCGTGATATTCAAGAGATACTAATTCATGAAGAGTGTTATCCTATGGACCATTTGTTTCGTCTTGCTTGCAAAGCTGAACAGGAAATAAAACGACGTGTTGCCCACAAGGAGAACAAGTGCACGATGCACATTCCAAGTGTTGATATAGATGTTTCTTCAACTACTAGGCGTACTATGACAACCACATCCGTTGTTGCGATGACTACATCATCTCCACCATGTGACACATCACCACCGAGAGTGCCTACATCATCTGAGTTGATCATAAGAGGTAATGACAAAGGTACATATTTTCCACTTTCACATGAGAATGATGCATGCCTAGTTAACTTGAATACATCATGTGTTGAGTTACCTATTGATTTGGGCACGTCACCTATTTTAGAGAATTGTGTTACAGTCATGAATGCGTCATGTGATCAAACAACTGAAATACCAACAATTTTTAGTGCACCCATTGAATTAACTGTTGATGCAAAAGAACCAATGTTTAATCATTTTAATATGACCTCTAATCTTGGTGATGATTCTGTGACCAATGACTTATTGCATGTTTGCTTATTTAAGCATGTTGTAGCATGTAAATTTGATGCAACTAAGGTTTATTCACCAATGTTAGGATGGTTTAATGATGAACATTGTCAACCTTTTGAAATGAATAAGAGCTTCACTTATATGTGCAAACTGAGTTGCAATATTTTCATGCCTTCTACTTCTTGTGATAATATTTTGGCTTTATATTTTATGAACTATGAAGGTTACTCATGTATACATGTGTCATATATGCAAAAACTAAGGGAAGTAAAACTGGATGACATATACATATACAACATGTACACCTTGTCTCTTTTGTTAGCCACATTTCAGCTTAAGCAACGCCGAGGACGGCTTTGTTTTCAAGAAGGGGAGGATGATGAGGACATGACTACCTTGGATATGACCAAAAATATTGCATACATGTATATTTGTGAGGTGATTTCTAATGCAAACTATGCAATAATTTATTTGTGTCATCCACGACAAAAATACTTCACAAACTTTTGTGCCATGTCTAATTGCAGGTGTATGGGACATTTGTACAATTCACATATGAAGATAAGGGAAAAAAAGAAGTTTAGGTGCTGTTCAAAAAGTCCTCTCACGTCACTTTTGGGCCAAGAGAAGATAGAGTCCAAGTCTCTCACGTTCTGGATTTAGATTCGGACTGCACAGATATACCTGACTCAAAACGCCAAGAACTATTTCATACGGACTCCGAATTGGGTGATTCTTTTTTTGTTGGAAAGTAGATTTCGTGCTCTTTCTAACCCAATTGGTTTCACCTTCAAATTCATCCGGAGCGTTGAGTTGTCGTCAAAACAATCTGACGCTGTAGCAGAATCCGAGTCAAACTACAAGTCCAAAGGTGTTGCATCACCTCCACTTGGGCCCATTGGCCTTGTACGACCTAGGGTTAGTTTTAGGCTGCCTTGGGACGTCCTCCCACCTCCTTGGCCGCCACCCCTTGCTCCTATATAAGTAGATCCATCTAGTAGCTTTTTGCTTGGGTTTTGTTTAGATTAAAAGTTCGCCATAGCTGCAACTTCGCGTACTTCGTTTGTGTTCAACGACCAGACCAAGACGTCACAGAACCCCACCTTGATCAATAAAGGTTTCATCTTATATTCGCAATATCCAGATTGCAAATCTTAGTTTCTTGCTTGTTCTTCGTTTGCTTGCAGGAGATAGACCCTCGTGGTCAGGTTGATTGTGCTCCGGCGTGGTCAATAACCTCTCGGAGTTGGTTTAGCGATTGCTAAGGCGCGACGTCCTCGCACGTTCGTAGTCGGATCGTCAAAGTCTACTCCACCAAAAACGATAGCTATCATCTCATCGAAAGATCGGGACACCCTCGCCTCTATCAATTAGAGATTATAGTTTCTCATGCCATGCTTAAGTAGCCAGGAGTGGATAATGACTTATCTTGGATGTCAACATGCATTAAAATGATTGTTATGTGGTATGATGATATGGTATCCTCCTCCGGATGCTTCGAGTGGCTTGACTTGGCACATGTTCACGCATGTAGTTGAATCAAAACCAGCATAGCCTCTATGATATTTATGTTCATGGTGTTCATATCCTACTCATGCTAGTATTCAATGTTTATTATGCATAATGCATGTTCATGACCGTTTTTGCTCTCTAGCTGGCCGCTTCTCAACCTATTTGCTAGCCTTCGCCTGTACTAAGCGGAAATGCTGCTTGTGCATCAAAATCCTAAAACCCAAGTTATTCCAGATGAGTCCACCATACCTACCTATATGTGGTATTACCCTGTCGTTCCAAGTAAATTTGCATGTGCCACCTCAAAAACTTGAAATGAACATCTGTTTTTTGTGTGCCTGGATTGTTTATAGAGCGACAGGGGGTATTCAGTATCTTCCATACTAAGTAGGTTATTCTCATGATGAGTGTTTATTCACTCGTCCTTGCACGAGAGGGGCGGTGATAGAGGCGAGGGTGTCCCGATCTTTCGATGAGATGGTAACTATCGATTTGGTGGAGCCGACTTTGACGATCCGACTACAAACATGCACGACGTTGCGCCTTAGCAATCGCTAAACCAATCTCCTGAGGTTACTGACGATGCTGGAAGCACGATCAACCTGACCACGAAGGTCTATTCCTGCACGCAATCGAAGAACAAGCAAGAATATGATAATGCAATCTGAATATTGCGAATATAGATGAAGTATTGATAATGGTGGGGATCCGAAAGCGGTCTTGGTCTGGTCGTTGGACACAAACGAAGTACACGAAGTTGCAATGGCTAACTTTTAACTAAACAAATCCCAAAGTCTAAACGGTGCCCTAAGGGCTGTATATATGGAGGAAGAGGAGGGGATTTCGTGGCCCTTGAAGGAGGGGTCCGAAACCAACCCTATCTCTTGTTTCCCCACACATACAGACTCTAAAAACAGCCTATACTCAAGTATTTCGAAATTACATGGGCCCGGCCCAATAATAAGGTGACGCAGCACCTATAATAGCCTCTGGACGAAATTTATGAAGTGACATCTTGTATATTTCGTCCAAGGCTTCCTGCACTCATTATGGTGGCTTCAAAGTCCTGAAATCATCACTTGTAACTCCGTTCTTGTTCCCCTTGTGCATGCCATCATCTCCATGCTTGAACTTGCTCCAAGGTTCCTCTTTCTTGTCCAAGCTAGGCCCTTCATTTGTAAGCAAAACAAATGTATCCAATTTAGGCAGCATCATATTCTCATGAACTTTAGAATCATTACCAAGAAACGAAAGTACCTGATATTTTAATTGGCGTGCGCGAGCTCTAGTAATTGGTCCAGTATGTATAGAAGCAGGGGTTGTGGGTGTAACAATGGTATTGATGTCCTCATCATCCTCCCCTTCTTGAAATGAAGTCGTCCTCGACGGAAGCTCATCTTCCTCACCCAAATAAGGCTTCAGATCTGCAATGTTAAAAGTGGGACTAACCCCAAAATCTGCAGGCAGCTCAAGTTTATATGCATTATCATTTATTTTCTCTAACACCTTAAAACGACCATCAGCACGTGGCATTAGCTTTGATTTGCGCAAATCAGGAAATCTATCCTTACGCAAATGTAACCAAACAAGATCTCCAGGTGCAAACACAACATGTTTTCTACCCTTATCTCCAGCAAGTTTATATTTAGCATTCATACGCTCAATGTTCTCCTTAGTTAACTCATGCATTTTTAAGATCAATTCAGCACGTTGTTTAGCATCAAAATTAACCTTCTCCGAAGATGGAAGAGGCAACAAATCAATTGGTGCACGAGGAAGGAAACCATACACAATTTCAAAAGGACACATCTTAGTAGTAGAATGCAATGAACGATTATAGGCAAATTCAATATGAGGCAAGCATTCTTCCCACATTTTCTTGTTATTCTTCAAAACAGCCCTAAGCATAGTAGACAATGTTCTATTGACTATTTCAGTTTGTCCATCAGTTTGGGGGTGACATGTAGTACTAAAAAGCAGTTTAGTCCCCAACTTAGCCCATAAACATCTCCAAAAGTGGCTAAGAAATTTAGTATCACGATCTGAAACAATAGTATTTGGCACACCATGCAAGCGTATAATTTCACGAAAGAACAAATCAGCAACATTAACAGCATCATCGCTTTTATGACATGGTATAAAGTGTGCCATTTTCGAGAACCTATCCACGACAACAAATATGCTATCCCTCCCCTTCTTTGTTCGAGGTAAACCTAAAACAAAGTCCATAGATATATCCTCCCAAGGAACACAAGGTACAGGCAAAGGCATATATAAACCATGAGGATTGAGTCGTGACTTAGCTTTTTGACATGTAGTGCAGCGAGCAACAAAACGCTCAACATCCCGTCTCATCTTTGGCCAAAAGAAATGTGTAGCAAGTATATCCTCCGTCTTCTTCACGCCAAAGTGTCCCATTAATCCTCCTCCATGCGCCTCCTGCAACAACAAAAGACGAACAGAGCTAGCTGGAATGCATAGCTTGTTAGCACGAAACACAAATCCATCGTTAAGGACGAACTTGTTTGATAGAGGCGAGGGTGTCCCGATCTTTCGATGAGATGATAGCTATCGTTTTTGGTGGAGTAGACTTTGACGATCCGACTACGAACGTGCGAGGACGTCGCGCCTTAGCAATCGCTAAACCAACTCCGAGAGGTTATTGACCACGCCGGAGCACAATCAACCTGACCACGAGGGTCTATCTCCTGCAAGCAAACGAAGAACAAGCAAGAAACTAAGATTTGCAATCTGGATATTGCGAATATAAGATGAAAGCTTTATTGATCAAGGTGGGGTTCTGTGACGTCTTGGTCTGGTCGTTGAACACAAACGAAGTACGCGAAGTTGCAGCTATGGCGAACTTTTAATCTAAAGAAAACCCAAAGTCTAAACGGTGCCCTAAGGGCTGTATATATGGAGGAAGAGGAGGGGATTTCGTGGCCCTTGAAGGAGGGGTCCGAAACCAACCCTATCTCTTGTTTCCCCACACATACGGACTCTAAAAACAGCCTATACTCAAGTATTTCGAAATTACATGGGCCTGGCCCAATAATAAGGTGACGCAGCACCTATAATAGCCTCTGGACGAAATTTATGAAGTGACATCTTGTATATTTCGTCCAAGGCTTCCTGCACTCATTATGGTGGCTTCAAAGTCCTGAAATCATCACTTGTAACTCCGTTCTTGTTCCCCGTGTGCATGCCATCATCTCCATGCTTGAACTTGCTCCAAGGTTCCTCTTTCTTGTCCAAGCTAGGCCCTTCATTTGTAAGCAAAACAAATGTATCCAATTTAGGCAGCATCATATTCTCATGAACTTTAGAATCATTACCAAGAAACGAAAGTACCTGATATTTTAATTGACGTGCGCGAGCTCTAGTAATTGGTCCAGTATGTATAGAAGCAGGGGCTGTGGGTGTAACAATGGTATTGATGTCCTCATCATCCTCCCCTTCTTGAAATGAAGTCGTCCTCGACGGAAGCTCATCTTCCTCACCCAAATAAGGCTTCAGATATGCAATGTTAAAAGTGGGACTAACCCCAAAATCTGCAGGCAGCTCAAGTTTATATGCATTATCATTTATTTTCTCTAACACCTTAAAAGGACCATCAGCACGTGGCATTAGCTTTGATTTGCGCAAATCAGGAAATCTATCCTTACGCAAATGTAACCAAACAAGATCTCCAGGTGCAAACACAACATGTTTTCTACCCTTATCTCCAACAAGTTTATATTTAGCATTCATACGCTCAATGTTCTCCTTAGTTAACTCATGCATTTTTAAGATCAATTCAGCACGTTGTTTAGCATCAAAATTAACCTTCTCCGAAGATGGAAGAGGCAACAAATCAATTGGTGCACGAGGAAGGAAACCATACACAATTTCAAAAGGACACATCTTAGTAGTAGAATGCAATGAACGATTATAAGCAAATTCAATATGAGGCAAGCATTCTTCCCACATTTTCTTGTTATTCTTCAAAACAGCCCTAAGCATAGTAGACAATGTTCTATTGACTACTTCAGTTTGTCCATCAGTTTGGGGGTGACATGTAGTACTAAAAAGCAGTTTAGTCCCCAACTTAGCCCATAAACATCTCCAAAAATGGCTAAGAAATTTAGTATCACGATCTGAAACAATAGTATTTGGCACACCATGCAAGCGTATAATTTCACGAAAGAACAAATCAGCAACATTAACAGCATCATCGCTTTTATGACATGGTATAAAGTGTGCCATTTTCGAGAACCTATCCACGACAACAAATATGCTATCCCTCCCCTTCTTTGTTCGAGGTAAACCTAAAACAAAGTCCATAGATATATCCTCCCAAGGAACACTAGGTACAGGCAAAGGTATATATAAACCATGAGGATTGAGTCGTGACTTAGCTTTTTGACATGTAGTGCAGCGAGCAACAAAACGCTCAACATCCCGTCTCATCTTTGGCCAAAAGAAATGTGTAGCAAGTATATCCTCCGTCTTCTTCACGCCAAAGTGTCCCATTAATCCTCCTCCATGCGCCTCCTGCAACAACAAAAGACGAACGGAGCTAGCTGGAATGCATAGCTTGTTAGCACGAAACACAAATCCATCGTTAACGACGAACTTGTTCCATGTTCTCCCTTCCTTACAATTCTGCAATACATCTTTAAATTCAGCATCATGCACATATTGATCTTTGATGGTCTCCAAACCAGATATTTTAAAGTCAAGTTGTGAAAGCATAGTATAACGACGAGACAATGCATCAGCAATAACATTTTCTTTACCCTTCTTGTGTTTAATGACATAAGGGAAAGTCTCAATAAATTCAACCCATTTAGCATGTCTACGGTTCAGTTTTGCTTGACTTTTAATGTGTTTCAAAGATTCATGATCAGAATGTATAACAAATTCTTTGGGCCATAAATAATGTTGCCATGTTTCTAAGGTCCGAACAAGAGCATATAATTCTTTATCATAAGTAGAATAGTTCAGACTAGGCCCACTCAATTTTTCAGAAAAGTATGCAACAGGTTTGCCATCTTGTAATAAAACACCTCCTAATCCAATTCCACTAGCATCACATTCAAGCTCAAAAGTCTTATTAAAATCAGGAAGTTGGAGTAAAGGAGCATGTGTCAACTTATCTTTCAATACCGAGAAGGCTTCTTCCTGTGAGGTACCCCAAACAAAAGGCACATCCTTCTTTGTAAGCTCATTGAGAGGTGCAGCAATGGTGCTGAAATCTCTCACAAAACGCCTATAGAAACCAGCGAGTCCAAGAAAACTCCTCACTTGAGTGACCGTTTTGGGCTGTGGCCAACTCTCAATAGCTTCAATCTTGGCTTTATCAACTTCAATTCCCTGTGGAGTAACAACATAGCCAAGAAAAGATACTCGGTCGGTGCAAAAGGTGCACTTCCCAAGGTTACCAAACAAACGTGCATCACGTAAAGCAATAAAAACAGCACGTAAATGTTCCAAATGTTCCTCCAAAGATCTGCTATAAATCAGTATATCATCAAAATAGACTACCACAAATCGTCCAATGAAAGCACGTAAAACTTCGTTCATTAATCTCATGAAAGTACTAGGTGCATTAGTTAACCCAAAAGGCATGAAAACCACTCATATAATCCAAACTTTGTTTTAAATGCTGTTTTCCATTCATCCCCCAATTTCATACGAATTTGATGGTATCCACTACGCAAATCAACTTTGGAGAATATTGTAGAGCCACTCAATTCATCAAGCATATCATCTAGTCTAGGAATAGGATGACGATAACGAATAGTAATATTATTAATGCCTCTACAATCAACACACATACGCGATGTACCATCCTTTTTCGGCACTAGAATAATAGGAACAGCACAAGGACTAAGGGATTCGCGTATATAACCTTTGTCGAGCAACTCCTGTACTTGACGCATAATCTCCTTCGTCTCCTCTGGATTGGTACGGTATGGCGCACGGTTTGGCAACGAAGCACCGGGAATTAAGTCAATCTGATGCTCAATCCCGCGAATAGGTGGTAATCCCGGTGGCACGTCTTGTGGAAAGACGTCAGCCTGACCACGAAGGTCTATTCCTGCACGCAATCGAAGAACAAGCAAGAATATGATAATGCAATCTGAATATTGCGAATATAGATGAAGTATTGATAAAGGTGGGGATCCGAAAGCGGTCTTGGTCTGGTCGTTGGACACAAACGAAGTACACGAAGTTGCAATGGCTAACTTTTAACTTAACAAATCCCAAGCAAAAAGCTACTAGATGGATCTACTTATATAGGAGCAAGAGGTGGCGGCCAAGGAGGTGGGAGGACGTCCCAAGGCAGCCTAAAACTAACCCTAGGTCGTACAAGGCCAATGGGCCCAAGTGGAGGTGATGCAACACCTTTGGACTTGTAGTTTGACTCGGATTCTGCTACAGCGTCAGATTGTTTCGACGACAACTGAACGCTCCGGATGAATTTGAAGGTGAAACCAATTGGGTTAGAAAGAGCACGAAATCTACTTTCCAACAAAAAAAGAATCACCCAATTCGAAGTCCGTATGAAATAGTTCTTGGCGTTTTGAGTCAGGTATGTCTGTGCAGTCCGAATCTGAATCCAGAACGTGAGAGACTTGGACTCTATCTTCTCTTGGCCCAAAAGTGACGTGAGATGACTTTTTGAACAGCACATAAACTTCTCTTTTTCCCTTATGTTCATATGTGGATTGTACAAATCTCCCATACACCTGCAATTAGACATGGCACAAAAGTTTGTGAAGTATTTTTGTCTTGGATGACATAAATAAATTATTGCATAGTTTGCATTAGAAATCACCTCACAAATATACATGTATGCAATATTTTTGGTCATATCCAAGGTAGTCATGTCCTCATCATCCTCCCCTTCTTGAAAACAAAGCCGTCCTCGGCGTTGCTTAAGCTGAAATGTGGCTAACAAAAGAGACAAGGTGTACATGTTGTATATGTGATGAGGACATCAATACCATTGTTACACCCACAACCCCTGCTTCTATACATACTGGACCAATTACTAGAGCTCGCGCACGCCAATTAAAATATCAGGTACTTTCGTTTCTTGGTAATGATTCTAAAGTTCATGAGAATATGGTGCTGCCTAAATTGGATACATTTGTTTGGCTTACAAATGAAGGGCCTAGCTTGGACAAGAAAGAGGAACCTTGGAGCAAGTTCAAGCATGGAGATGATGGCATGCACAAGGGGAACAAGAACGGAGTTACAAGTGATGATTTCAGGACTTTGAAGCCACCATAATGAGTGCAGGAAGCCTTGGACGAAATATACAAGATGTCACTTCATAAATTTCGTCCAGAGGCTATTATAGGTGCTGCGTCACCTTATTATTGGGCCAGGCCCATGTAATTTCGAAATACTTGAGTATAGGCTGTTTTTAGAGTCCGTATGTGTGGGGAAACAAGAGATAGGGTTGGTTTCGGACCCCTCCTTCAAGGGCCACGAAATCCCCTCCTCTTCCTCCATATATACAGCCCTTAGGGCACCGTTTAGACTTTGGGATTTGTTTAGTTAAAAGTTAGCCATTGCAACTTCGTGTACTTCGTTTGTGTCCAACGACCAGACCAAGACCGCTTTCAGATCCCCACCATTATCAATACTTCATCTATATTCGCAATATTCAGATTGCATTATCATATTCTTGCTTGTTCTTCGATTGCGTGCAGGAATAGACCTTCGTGGTCAGGTTGATCGTGCTTCCAGCATCGTCAGTAACCTCAGGAGATTGGTTTAGCGATTGCTAAGGCGCAACGTCGTGCACGTTTGTAGTCGGATCGTCAAAGTCGGCTCCACCAAATCGATAGTTACCATCTCATCGAAAGATCGGGACACCCTCGCCTCTATCAAGTGGTATCAGTTTTCAGGTTGCTCGGTGAGAATTTCCAGTTTTCCCTAGATTAGATTTATTTTCTTACGTATTGTCCAAAAAAAAAGCCACAAAAAAAAATTAGGGTTAGTTCATCATATCCGAACCAATCTGAGCCTTTGCATAATCTTTTTAGGGTTTTGGCTTTGTTGAATTTGCGGTTGCATCGTCGTGTCAAGTTGCTGGTCTTAGCGTCTAGTTCTTTAGAGTTTCGAGTTCTGTTCACAAGTTGTCACGCCGCCGCCGCACCATCATCATCGCCCCTACCATATACCACCACAGCTTATCTGCTATTTCTCTGAGTCCATATACCACCACCGATCCGAGTCCATATACCACCACCAATCCGAGTCCACATATACTACCGTCATATACCATCACCAGTCCGAGTTCCACCATATTCATCTCTGCCACCAGTCCTAGTCCGAGTCCAGTATTTATTCCTTTATTTTAGAGTTCCAGATCCTGCGATACTGCGAGTCGTGAACAAGTCGGATTCCCCAATTTTCGTGCTACCCGTAGAAGAAAAATAGTTCCAGTTTCAAAAAAAAAAAACTAAGTCTGGAAAATTCTGGCTAGGCAGTTTTTAGACCATTTGTAGACTTTTTCGAAAAAAAATTGTTGCGGAGCAAAAAAAAAAGTGCAAAAAAAGAAAAGAAAAAAAGATGATGAGGACATCAATAGCATTGTTACACCCACAGCCCCTGCTTCTATACATACTGGACCGATTACTAGAGCTCGCGCACGCCAATTAAAATATCAGGTACTTTCGTTTCTTGGTAATGATTCTAAAGTTCATGAGAATATGATGCTGCCTAAATTGGATACATTTGTTTTGCTTACAAATGAAGGGCTTAGCTTGGACAAGAAAGAGGAACCTTGGAGCAAGTTCAAGCATGGAGATGATGGCATGCACAAGGGGAACAAGAACGGAGTTACAAGTGATGATTTCAGGACTTTGAAGCCACCATAATGAGTGCAGGAAGCCTTGGACGAAATATACAAGATGTCACTTCATTAATTTCGTCCAGAGGCTATTATAGGTGCTGCGTCACCTTATTATTGGGCCAGGCCCATGTAATTTCGAAATACTTGAGTATAGGCTGTTTTTAGAGTCCGTATGTGTGGGGAAACAAGAGATAGGGTTGGTTTCGGACCCCTCCTTCAAGGGCCACGAAATCCCCTCCTCTTCCTCCATATATACAGCCCTTAGGGCACCGTTTAGACTTTGGGATTTGTTTAGTTAAAAGTTAGCCATTGCAACTTCGTGTACTTCGTTTGTGTCCAACGACCAGACCAAGACCGCTTTCGGATCCCCACCATTATCAATACTTCATCTATATTCGCAATATTCAGATTGCATTATCATATTCTTGCTTGTTCTTCGATTGCGTGCAGGAATAGACCTTCGTGGTCAGGTTGATCGTGCTTCCAGCATCGTCAGTAACCTCAGGAGATTGGTTTAGCGATTGCTAAGGCGTAACGTCGTGCACGTTTGTAGTCGGATCGTCAAAGTCGGCTCCACCAAATCGATAGTTACCATCTCATCGAAAGATCGGGACACCCTCGCCTCTATCAAGTGGTATCAGTTTTCAGGTTGCTCGGTGAGAATTTCCAGTTTTCCCTAGATTAGATTTATTTTCTTACGTATTGTCCAAAAAAAAAGCCACAAAAAAAAAATTAGGGTTAGTTCATCATATCCGAACCAATCTGAGCCTTTGCATAATCTTTTTAGGGTTTTTGCTTTGTTGAATTTGCGGTTGCATCGTCGTGTCAAGTTGCTGGTCTTAGCGTCTAGTTCTTTAGAGTTTCGAGTTCTGTTCACAAGTTGTCACGCCGCCGCCGCACCATCATCATCGCCCCTACCATATACCACCACAGCTTATCTGCTATTTCTCTGAGTCCATATACCACCACCGATCCGAGTCCATATACCATCACCAATCCGAGTCCACATATACTACCGTCATATACCATCACCAGTCCGAGTTCCACCATATTCATCTGTGCCACCAGTCCTAGTCCGAGTCCAGTATTTATTCCTTTATTTTAGAGTTCCAGATCACGCGATACTGCGAGTCGTGAACAAGTCGGATTCCCCAATTTTCGTGCTACCCGTAGAAGAAAAATAGTTCCAGTTTCAAAAAAAAAAAAAAAACTAAGTCTGGAAAATTCTTGCTAGGCAGTTTTTAGACCATTTGTAGACTTTTTCGAAAAAAAATTGTTGCGGAGCAAAAAAAAAAGTGCAAAAAAAGAAAAGAAAAAAAGATGATGAGGACATCAATACCATTGTTACACCCACAGCCCCTGCTTCGATACATACTGGACCAATTACTAGAGCTCGCGCACGCCAATTAAAATATCAGGTACTTTCGTTTCTTGGTAATGATTCTAAAGTTCATGAGAATATGATGCTGCCTAAATTGGATACATTTGTTTTGCTTACAAATGAAGGGCCTAGCTTGGACAAGAAAGAGGAACCTTGGAGCAAGTTCAAGCATGGAGATGATGGCATGCACAAGGGGAACAAGAACGGAGTTACAAGTGATGATTTCAGGACTTTGAAGCCACCATAATGAGTGCAGGAAGCCTTGGACGAAATATACAAGATGTCACTTCATAAATTTCGTCCAGAGGCTATTATAGGTGCTGTGTCACCTTATTATTGGGCCAGGCCCATGTAATTTCGAAATACTTGAGTATAGGCTGTTTTTAGAGTCCGTATGTGTGGGGAAACAAGAGATAGGGTTGGTTTCGGACACCTCCTTCAAGGGCCACGAAATCCCCTCCTCTTCCTCCATATATACAGCCCTTAGGGCACCGTTTAGACTTTGGGTTTTGTTTAGATTAAAAGTTCGCCATAGCTGCAACTTCGCGTACTTCGTTTGTGTTCAACGACCAGACCAAGACGTCACAGAACCCCGCCTTGATCAATAAAGCTTTCATCTTATATTCGCAATATCCAGATTGCAAATCTTAGTTTCTTGCTTGTTCTTCGTTTGCTTGCAGGAGATAGACCCTCGTGGTCAGGTTGATTGTGCTCCGGCGTGGTCAATAACCTCTCGGAGTTGTTTTAGCAATTGCTGAGGCGCGACGTCATCGCACGTTCGTAGTCGGATCGTCAAAGTCTACTCCACCAAAAACGATAGCTATCATCTCATCGAAAGATCGGGACACCCTCGCCTCTATCAAGAGGACATCAATACCATTGTTACACCCACAGCCCCTGCTTCTATACATACTGGACCAATTACTAGAGCTCACGCACGCCAATTAAAATATCAGGTACTTTCGTTTCTTGGTAATGATTCTAAAGTTCATGAGAATATGATGCTGCCTAAATTGGATACATTTGTTTTGCTTACAAATGAAGGGCCTAGCTTGGACAAGAAAGAGGAACCTTGGAGCAAGTTCAAGCATGGAGATGATGGCATGCACAAGGGGAACAAGAACGGAGTTACAAGTGATGATTTCAGGACTTTGAAGCCACCATAATGAGTGCAGGAAGCCTTGGACGAAATATACAAGATGTCACTTCATAAATTTCGTCCAGAGGCTATTATAGGTGCTGCGTCACCTTATTATTGGGCCAGGCCCATGTAATTTCGAAATACTTGAGTATAGGCTGTTTTTAGAGTCCGTATGTGTGGGGAAACAAGAGATAGGGTTGGTTTCGGACCCCTCCTTCCAGGGCCACGAAATCCCCTCCTCTTCCTCCATATATACAGCCCTTAGGGCACCGTTTAGACTTTGGGTTTTGTTTAGATTAAAAGTTCGCCATAGCTGCAACTTCGCGTACTTCGTTTGTGTTCAACGACCAGACCAAGACGTCACAGAACCCCACCTTGATCAATAAAGCTTTCATCTTATATTCGCAATATCCAGATTGCAAATCTTAGTTTCTTGCTTGTTCTTCGTTTGCTTGCAGGAGATAGACCCTCGTGGTCAGGTTGATTGTGCTCCGGCGTGGTCAATAACCTCTCGGAGTTGGTTTAGCGATTGCTAAGGCGCGACGTCCTCGCACGTTCGTAGTCGGATCGTCAAAGTCTACTCCACCAAAAACGATAGCTATCATCTCATCGAAAGATCGGGACACCCTCGCCTCTATCAATCTTTCAAAATAGAATCAGGAGTCATAGGAAGCAAAGTAATATGTTTATCCTTATGAACAAGAGTATACTGATTGTTTCTACCATGGTGTACAGAATTTTTATCAAATTGCCATGGTCTACCAAGTAATAAGGAACAAGCTTGCATGGGTACCACATCACAATCAACATAATCATCATATGTAGAGATACTAAAATGCACACGAACAGTACGTGTTACCTTAACCTTGCCACTGTTGTTGAACCATTGGATATAGTAAGGATGTGGATGTGGTCTTGTGGTGAGAGATAGCTTCTCCACCATCTCCATGCTAGCCAAGTTGTTGCAGCTCCCTCCATCTAAGATGACGCGAACAGAACGTTCCTTCACAACTCCCTTTGTATGGAACAAATTATGCCTCTGATTTTGCTCAGCTTGTGTGACCTGCACACTCAAAACACGTTGAGCAACTAAACATTCATACCTGTCAGCGTCTTCAGGAGCCATGTATTGCGTCTCATGATCAGAATCATCTCCACCGTGTTCTTCACTTGTAATAAGAGCCAAAGTCTCCTCATCATAGTCACTAGCGGACTCATACCCACCATCCTCAGTAGCAATCATAACACGCGGAGATTGGCATTCTCTCGCATAATGACCTCTTCCCTTACAACGACGACAAATAATATCATGTGTGTGCCCTGTTGATGCCATAGATGAAGAAGAGCTCTGGGCAGGCACAGAAGGTGTACTCTTGGCAGATGGTGGTGGTGGTGCCTGTTTTCTTATATCTCGGTTGGAATTGGCGGCTGAAGTCAGTGGTGCCGCAGTTGGACGTGTGGGAGTAGAGGAGGCACGCGGTGTCCATGATGAAGATCGACCTGCAGAAAAATTAGTTCGCGCCAATGCCTGTCGATCCTGCACTTCACGTTCAGCTTTACAAGCAAGATGGAATAAACGAGTGATATTATTATACTCCTTATACTCTAGAATGGTCTGAATCTCTCTATTTAATCCACCCATGAAACGTGCAAGCATAGCTTCATTCTCCTCAACAATACCACATCTAATCATGCCAGTTTGTAATTCCTGATAATATTCTTCTACAGAATTTTTTCCTTGTCTTAAGCGCTGCAATTTTTGAAGTAATTCACGTTGATAATATGGTGGAACCCAACGAGTACGCATAGCAGTTTTCAAAGCAGCCCACGTAGTTGGAATAGGATATAATCTACAATGTTCAGGCCACCATACACATGCAAAACTAGTGAAAGCACAAACAGCAGCAGCAACACGTCGTTCCTCGGGATATTGTAAACATGTAAAACGTTGTTCAGTTTCTAACTCCCAAGTAAGATATATATCAGGAACATATCTACCCTCGAATGGTGGAATATTCAATTTTAATTTAGGAAGATGGTCATGATCTCGTACCTGAAGTGGTGGTGCAGACCTACCATTGTGATTATTTGCATGTGGACGACCTGGTGCTGGTGGTTGCACGTAGTTATGATTTTGATCAACCTCATCCTCATAATCGCCCGCGTAATCATCCTCCTCCTCGGCACCAGCAGCAGCAGGAGCAGAAGCCAAAGAAGCATCAACAGTAGGTACAGCAGCACCAGAAGTTTGGCCATCCTCAAGAGGAACACGCTTCGCTCGTCCGAACTGATTTGGAAGGGGGCGTTGTTGTTGTCGTTGCAGAGGTGCGACAGGTGCAGCCGGTGGTGGTTGGGGAAGACGCGTGAGCAATTCATTAAACTTGTTATCCAGCTTTGTCTCGAACGACTTCTCCATGCCATCTATCTTCTCCATGGCCTCTTCAAATCTGTTTAGCACATCTCCCACCTGGCCACTCATCATTTGCTGAAATTTATCATGCAACTCCTTGTTCGTCCTGTTCTCCCAGTCAATCTCGTCGGCTTGTGATCCTGCCATGGTTAGCAGCAATAGAAACACACAAGAATATGATCCTACAGACTACTAGAAAGTGGTGGTGGTGTGGTGTGGTGTCACAAATCCGTCAAGCAAATCTCAAATTCTTACCAGTTCTTACCCAGCAGCAGGTGGTGATCGGCAACCTTTGTAGTCAAAACTCTCAGAGCTTGGACAGAGCGATTGCCAGGTGGTGTCAAACGCACGATGTAGATGTATGTGGAGCTGGGAAGGCTTATGATATGGTAGCAAAAAGGGTCAGCAATAATCAATTCAGAGATGCAATGTTGAATAAACTCTCAACGACGGTACTGTGCTGGTCCTAGGCTAGACCGTGCTAGAGACGCGAGCCTAGAACACTAACAAAAATCACGGCGCTGCACGTAAACAAGGGAGTAGCACACTCTGAAATTTTTTCTTTTTTTTTGCACTTTTTTTTTCCTCTTTTTTTTTGCTCCGCAACAAATTTTTTTCGAAAAAGTCTACAAATGGTCTAAAAACTGCCTAGCCAGAATTTTCCAGACTTAGTTTTTTTTTTGAAACTGGAACTATTTTTCTTCTGCGGGTAGCACGAAAATTGGGGAATCCGACTTGTTCACGACTCGTAGTATCACGTGATCTGGAACTCTAAAATAAAGGAATAAATACTGGACTCGGACTAGGACTGGTGGCAGAGATGAATATGGTGGAACTCGGACTGGTGATGGTATATGACGGTAGTATATGTGGGCTCGGATTGGTGGTGGTATATGGACTCGGATCGGTGGTGGTATATGGACTCGGATCGGTGGTGGTATATGGACTCAGAGAAATAGCAGATAAGCTGTGGTGGTATATGGTAGGGGCGATGATGATGGTGCGGCGGCGGCGTGACAACTTGTGAACAGAACTCGAAACTCTAAAGAACTAGACGCTAAGACCAGCAACTTGACACGACGATGCAACCGCAAATTCAACAAAGCAAAAACCCTAAAAAGATTATGCAAAGGCTCAGATTGGTTCGGATATGATGAACAAACCCTAATTTTTTTTTGTGGCTTTTTTTTTGGACAATACGTAAGAAAATAAATCTAATCTAGGGAAAACTGGAAATTCTCACCGAGCAACCTGAAAACTGATACCACTTGATAGAGGCGAGGGTGTCCCGATCTTTCGATGAGATGGTAACTATCGATTTGGTGGAGCCGACTTTGACGATCCGACTACAAACGTGCACGACGTTGCGCCTTAGCAATCGCTAAACCAATCTCCTGAGGTTACTGACGATGCTGGAAGCACGATCAACCTGACCACGAAGGTCTATTCCTGCACGCAATCGAAGAACAAGCAAGAATATGATAATGCAATCTGAATATTGCGAATATAGATGAAGTATTGATAATGGTGGGGATCTGAAAGCGGTCTTGGTCTGGTCGTTGGACACAAACGAAGTACACGAAGTTGCAATGGCTAACTTTTAACTAAACAAATCCCAAAGTCTAAACGGTGCCCTAAGGGCTGTATATATGGAGGAAGAGGAGGGGATTTCGTGGCCCTTGAAGGAGGGGTCCGAAACCAACCCTATCTCTTGTTTCCCCACACATACGGACTCTAAAAACAGCCTATACTCAAGTATTTCGAAATTACATGGGCCTGGCCCAATAATAAGGTGACGCAGCACCTATAATAGCCTCTGGACGAAATTTATGAAGTGACATCTTGTATATTTCGTCCAAGGCTTCCTGCACTCATTATGGTGGCTTCAAAGTCCTGAAATCATCACTTGTAACTCCGTTCTTGTTCCCCTTGTGCATGCCATCATCTCCATGCTTGAACTTGCTCCAAGGTTCCTCTTTCTTGTCCAAGCTAGGCCCTTCATTTGTAAGCAAAACAAATGTATCCAATTTAGGCAGCATCATATTCTCATGAACTTTAGAATCATTACCAAGAAACGAAAGTACCTGATATTTTAATTGACGTGCGCGAGCTCTAGTAATTGGTCCAGTATGTATAGAAGCAGGGGCTGTGGGTGTAACAATGGTATTGATGTCCTCATCAGGCGGTAATAGGGATTCCTAGTCCCGAAATCAAAAATTGCAAATAATTAAACAAAACTCCCCCAGGACTGATGTTGGTATGGACGGTACCCGTGGATTCCGCTAGCCGTGGAGTGTGTTTGTTGGTGGAGGGGGAGTAAACCTTTACTTTTATCGCTTGCGAACTGCCACTATTGTGTTTAGCATGGAAGATATTGATAACTTTTGGTCGTGAAGTAAATAGGAAGGGTGCATTTCCCAAAATTTCATTTATCTCTGTTTTAAAGCTTCGAGCTCTGGCACCGCTGCAAATTTATGCTTCCCTCTGTGAAGGGACTATCTATTTACTTTTATGTTGATTCATCACCTTCTCAAATAAGCGCCAAATCTGAGAGCAGTATTGTCATCCTCATGCATTGTGTATAGTTAATGTTGAATGGATCATGACTGGATCTTTTCTACCATGAATTACAATGTTTAGTCCCTGCTTGAACTTTGGAGGTGCTCTGCATTTATGTTTTGCAGTCTCAGAAAGGGCTAGCGAGATACCACTGCTGTCATATTATATCATGGTTGTTTTGACAAAGTGTTGTCATTTGAGATATCTTATTATTGCTCTCTAGTTGATTATGCCATTGACATGAGTTAATATAATTTTAAAGAGTTATTGTCGACAAGGTTAGTCATAATCTTTGCTGAAAACCTGGGTGCTAGTTAAGCTTATTTATGTAAACAAGAGCAAAAGAGTTTGTAAAAGTTTTCCTTTTTCACTTTCAGTTTATCAACTGAATTGCTTGAGGACAAGCAAAGGTTTAAGCTTGGGGGAGTTGATACGTCTCCGTCGTATCTACTTTTCCTAACGCTTATGCCCTTGTTTTGGACTCTAATTTGCATGATTTAAATGAAACTAACTCGGACTGATGTTGTTTTCAGCAGAACTACCATGGTGTTGTTTTTTGTGCAGAAATAAAAGTTCTCGAAATGGAACGAAACTTTTTGGAGATTTTTTATGGAATAAAAGAAAAATACTGGAGCCAAGAACCACCAGAGGGGGGGGGCCTGGGTGAGCACAACCCACCAGGGCGCCCCCCCCTCCTGGCGTGCCCAGGTGGGTTGTCCCCACCTGGTGGCCCCGCAGACCTTATCTCCAATGCTATAAAATCACATTTTTGGAGAAAAAAATCAGGGAAAAAGAATTATCGCGTTCCACGATACGGAGCCGCCGTGATGAGGACATCAATACCATTGTTACACCCACAACCCCTGCTTCTATACATACTGGACCAATTACTAGAGCTCGCGCACGCCAATTAAAATATCAGGTACTTTCGTTTCTTGGTAATGATTCTAAAGTTCATGAGAATATGATGCTGCCTAAATTGGATACATTTGTTTTGCTTACAAATGAAGGGCCTAGCTTGGACAAGAAAGAGGAACCTTGGAGCAAGTTCAAGCATGGAGATGATGGCATGCGCAAGGGGAACAAGAACGGAGTTACAAGTGATGATTTCAGGACTTTGAAGCCACCATAAGGAGTGCAGGAAGCCTTGGACGAAATATACAAGATGCCACTTCATAAATTTCGTCCAGAGGCTATTATAGGTGCTGCGTCACCTTATTATTGGGCCAGGCCCATGTAATTTCGAAATACTTGAGTATAGGCTATTTTTAGAGTCCGTATGTGTGGGGAAACAAGAGATAGGGTTGGTTTCGGACCCCTCCTTCAAGGGCCACGAAATCCCCCCCTCTTCCTCCGTATATACAGCCCTTAGGGCACCGTTTAGACTTTGGGTTTTGTTTAGATTAAAAGTTCGCCATAGCTGCAACTTCGCGTACTTCGTTTGTGTTCAACGACCAGACCAAGACGTCACAGAACCCCACCTTGATCAATAAAGCTTTCATCTTATATTCGCAATATCCAGATTGCAAATCTTAGTTTCTTGCTTGTTCTTCGTTTGCTTGCAGGAGATAGACCCTCGTGGTCAGGTTGATTGTGCTCCGGCGTGGTCAATAACCTCTCAGAGTTGGTTTAGCGATTGCTAAGGCGCGACGTCCTCGCACGTTCGTAGTCGGATCGTCAAAGTCTACTCCACCAAAAACGATAGATATCATCTCATCGAAAGATCGGGACACCCTCGCCTCTATCAGGATATTGCGAATATAAGATGAAAACTTTATTGATCAAGGTGGGGTTCTGTGACGTCTTGGTCTGGTCGTTGAACACAAACGAAGTACGCGAAGTTGCAGCTATGGCGAACTTTTAATCTAAACAAAACCCCAAAGTCTAAACGGTGCCCTAAGGGCTGTATATATGGAGGAAGAGGAGGGGATTTCATGGCCCTTGAAGGAGGGGTCCGAAACCAACCCTATCTCTTGTTTCCCCACACATACGGACTCTAAAAACAGCCTATACTCAATGATGAGGACATCAATACCATTGTTACACCCACAGCCCCTGCTTCTATACATACTGGACCAATTACTAGAGCTCGCGCACGCCAATTAAAATATCAGGTACTTTCGTTTCTTGGTAATGATTCTAAAGTTCATGAGAATATGATGCTGCCTAAATTGGATACATTTGTTTTGCTTACAAATGAAGGGCCTAGCTTGGACAAGAAAGAGGAACCTTGGAGCAAGTTCAAGCATGGAGATGATGGCATGCACAAGGGGAACAAGAACGGAGTTACAAGTGATGATTTCAGGACTTTGAAGCCACCATAATGAGTGCAGGAAGCCTTGGACGAAATATACAAGATGTCACTTCATAAATTTCGTCCAGAGGCTATTATAGGTGCTGCGTCACCTTATTATTGGGCCAGGCCCATGTAATTTCGAAATACTTGAGTATAGGCTGTTTTTAGAGTCCGTATGTGTGGGCAAACAAGAGATAGGGTTGGTTTCGGACCCCTCCTTCAAGGGCCACGAAATCCCCTCCTCTTCCTCCATATATACAGCCCTTAGGGCACCGTTTAGACTTTGGGTTTTGTTTAGATTAAAAGTTCGCCATAGCTGCAACTTCGCGTACTTCGTTTGTGTTCAACGACCAGACCAAGACGTCACAGAACCCCACCTTGATCAATAAAGTTTTCATCTTATATTCGCAATATCCAGATTGCAAATCTTAGTTTCTTGCTTGTTCTTCGTTTGCTTGCAGGAGATAGACCCTCGTGGTCAGGTTGATTGTGCTCCGGCGTGGTCAATAACCTCTCAGAGTTGGTTTAGCGATTGCTAAGGCGCGACGTCCTCGCACGTTCGTAGTCGGATCGTCAAAGTCTACTCCACCAAAAACGATAGCTATCATCTCATCGAAAGATCGGGACACCCTCGCCTCTATCAAGTGGTATCAGATTCCCAGGTTGCTCGGTGAGATTTACAGTTTTTCGTAGTTTAGATCGAGTCTGTTCTTCATACCTACAGTCCAGGAAAAAGCCAAAAAAAAATTTAGGGTTAGTTCATCATATCCAAACCAATCTGAGCCTTTGCATAATCTTTTTAGGGTTTTTGCTTTGTTGAATTTGCGGTTGCATCGTCGTGTCAAGTTGCTGGTCTTAGCGTCTAGTTCTTTAGAGTTTCGAGTTCTGTTCACAAGTTGTCACGCCGCCGCCGCACCATCATCATCGCCCCTACCATATACCACCACAGCTTATCTGCTATTTCTCTGAGTCCATATACCACCACCGATCCGAGTCCATATACCACCACCGATCCGAGTCCATATACCACCACCAATCCGAGCCCACATATACTACCGTCATATACCATCACCAGTCCGAGTTCCACCAGATTCATCTCTGCCACCAGTCCTAGTCCGAGTCCAGTATTTATTCCTTTATTTTAGAGTGCCAGATCACGCGATACTACGAGTCGTGAACAAGTCGGATTCCCCAATTTTCGCGCTACCCGCAGAAGAAAAATAGTTCCAGTTTCAAAAAAAAAAAAAGTCTGGAAAATTCTGGCTAGGCAGTTTTTAGACCATTTGTAGACTTTTTCGAAAAAAAATTGTTGCGGAGCAAAAAAAAAAAAGAGGAAAAAAAAGTGCAAAAAAAAAAGAAAAGAAAAAAATTCAGAGTGTGCTCCTCCCTTGTTTACGTGCAGCGCCGTGATTTTTGTTAGTGTTCTAGGCTCGCGTCTCTAGCACGGTCTAGCCTAGGACCAGCACAGTACCGTCGTTGAGAGTTTATTCAACATTGCATCTCTGAATT